>PVPY01000330.1:0-50630 GCA_002982035.1 Fusarium algeriense | reverse complement strand
TTAGTTATAGCTGGAGTGACATTGATTGAGACTGGGTTAGAGCTTTCATTATTAGCAACTGTCAATTAATTGATAGTTTGAATTAGGATTAGTAAACGTTTAAGTAGGTTCTTTCATTCTAGTATAGTCTTTATAATAAATAGTTATTATTATTATTATTTACCGTTAGTGCGTTTCTATATAAGAGATTTACTATAAGTTTCTATTTAAATTAAAGAATACTAATTATATTTTATAAAGCTAAATATTTCCATATAAATCTAGCAGTTAATATATTAACTAGAAGGCTCAGAGATTTGAAGATCTCTCATGCGTCTTGTGGCACTCTTCCCACGAGCCACCTCAGCATTGAGCCTTGCGTTATACGGCGTTGTATCCTTCTTAACTACCCAAATACCCTGAAAAAAACGTCAAATGACTCCCATCCAATAGCACCAAGAGATTTTAAATCATTCTTGAAAGCGTCCACAACCAGCGGATAATTGCTTCCACTGTCGCCGTATGCAAGCCTCTTCTCAGTCTGTTTGAACTTCTGTTCCAGTTCCTCGTTCTTCCACTTGTGCAGCCACACACTGATGAAAAGAAAACCAGGGAAGCTAGCTGTTTGTGATCACCAAACGACAAAAGAAGGGATGCCAAGCAATAGTGGCGGTGACGATTGTTTATCGTTGGATAGTGCACTTTCAGCCCCCCCACATGGTTTGAGCCTTTATCCTTTACAGCTTTATATCCAAGACCCAAGTTCCTCGGGTGATTGGCCATCCCGAGACGCTTGGACTTCTTGACTAAGTGGCTGCTGGAAGTATGCCTTGTCATTTTTTTTCAACATTCCTGGGGCTGGGAAAGACCATTGGTCACATAAGGCTGCGGTTTGTTCCTCACAATACTTCTCTCATCCACGCACATCTTATTCATCTCACTCGCCGACAGCTGTGCCATGAGAACTAAATATGGAACGACACGATAACTCTCGCAACATAGTGATCTCTTTTCGCAGTACGCGAATCCGACACCAGAAATAAGACACTTTGAGAATACTCCACAGGATAATCTCAGTAGATATAAAGCTATATACAACCCCAACCCGCCTGTATTTGGAACGAAGACAGGGCCTGTTCTCGACACATCCGCTTGGGCAAGTTCAACCACGACCCCGGCATCTATTAAAAGACGATACTCCTGGTGGCAGAGCATCGGCCCAGTTAGCTTGTCTATCCTCGTGGCCACAACATTAGTTATTCTGTCATCACTCACAATACTTATCATCCTATGGAAAGGGGCTGAGGGCACGATTAATCGCGACGCGAAGGTTTCGAGTCTCTGGAAAAGCATCGTATTCAACGAATGGACAACCAGGACTGTGACCATTTGCTCAGCTGCCATACGAACTTCTCTCGCATTCCAGACCAGTATACTAGTGACATGTCTGGTAAAGCTATTCGCCAAGAGCCTGCCTGGAACGAGAATAATACAGAGGCCATTCGTCTTCAGTTGGGGATTGGGTCTGATGCTCAAGATACAGAAAGTCGTGGAATCCTCAGGCTTGAAATTGGCTCCTTCATTTATAGACTTGTCACCGCAACCTACTTGCCTCTTGCTGAGGCCCTCGACGAGGGCACTGTGTGGGAAGTGGGAGGTTATAGTAAGTACCCTGGAGTCATGCATGATGAGCACAGCTCGGTATTTCTAGACGTCATAAAGCAGACAGGGGATCCGGCACTAGCGATCCAGGCTGTTTTGACACGACTCTTCCAAATGACTTACTACTACTTGATGGACGAATACAACCTTGACTTTCCAATTACTACTACGCATGCAGTTAACTTGCTTATCCCAGTACGGTGGCTGGGGCTCAATCCGGTCATCATTCTTGTGGCTGTACATCTCTCTCTAGTGTTCTTGGTAATCTTTCTCTTTTTAAAATGGACGAGAGTATCTGCCCTAGGCAGTGCGTGGCAGGTAGTTGCGCAAGCGGCCTCTAAGACCAAGGATTTCCAAATCAGCAGACAACGCGTTGGACAAAGAGGCGGAGAATTGGGTGAAGACTACAGGGCAGGACCGGGAAATCTTCATCCTATCACGCACTGCAGACGGTGATAAAACCGAATTTTCTTGCAGAAACAGGAGAATACCTGTTGACGAAAACTTCCCTCAAACATTGAGGCTCTGAGGACCAGGAGGATATCACACTATTGCCCAAAAAAACTGGGATTCCAGCATATTGGTGGGTGTTGTGAACATAATAGAGCGACATGAGGGGACTAGACCAAAAACGCCATTCCTGTTCGTGATAATTACATCTCTCTTTAGACCATGCCTGTACTGCAACCTTATATTGACAATAGTATTTTATCAAGTATATCCAGTGCTAGGCTAGCTTAATATGCAGCCATTTACATTTATCTCGCAATTTACCTTTAGTATCAGCCTAATATACTTTTGTTATTCCTTCCATTAGTAGCATGGTGTAATGTATTGTTGGCAGAGAGGGGAGGGCGGTGGCTTGGTCTAGACCATATGACACCCTTTATCATCTGCTGTTTTCTCCTTCAAAGACTCCAACTAAAATGGTATGTACTTACAGTCAGGGAGTAACAGTCGAGCAGTTTTAATCTTGAGGTTGCAAACCCCTCAAACTCAGTTTCAATGTCTTCAATCGCAATACGACAAACTAAACGTAGCGACGAACATAAATTCCAGAATTAGGTGGACATAGTTCGATGCAGAACAGCGAGACCTCCAGTCTCAAGTCAGAAAATTCGCTGCATCAATCAATGCCATTTCTACAGCCAGCACAACCCCGCATTGAAAGCCACGAGATATAGAGACAAACTACAAAAAGACTTTTAAGTTCAGCATGGGTCTAGCAGATTGCATGGAGTACTGCGAAATAGAGTTTAACAAGAAAAGACGGACGCGCATCTATCACTATCGTGCATTGTCTGCATTAAGCTGGCATCTCTGCATATATTCACAACAGTGTTAAATTTACCTTGGAGGTAATGACCTGTATTAAGCTTACTTTTGCTTTTGTGTTTTTGAGGGCGTTGGGCTAAAAAACCTTACTACTTCATCGCCATGGGGCTCAACAGCGACACGTCATTATGAAATATTCTTACAGGGGACAAGCAGCCACGCCAAAACTGTCAGCATGTGCCATACATATGACAGAGATGTCACTCAAACCTACACAAGCGCAGTATGGTGGGGGTACGGCGAGGTGATTACCAAAAATGCATTCGCTTGAAAGTGTTGCCGATGTTTTCGTGCCTTGGATGAGATTATACTTACCTGATACTTTATCCAGGGAATCCCTGGTAACCAGAGTTGACATTCATCACCAATCCTCCAAATAGATCTGTCAATTCAACTGAATTCTTTCGGAATTTCCCGGATACAGTGATTTTCACGGTATCTACACTGTCAAACGTTGTTTTGTTAGCACACGGTACGCAAGTATGGACGCAAGTAAAAATCAGTCAGAGGAGGCAGAGCACTGCGAAGTCATCGATCCTGCCCAGATAAGCACCCCAAGATCCCAAGATCCTATACACGTGTCTCCCACAAACCATCAAGAAGAGTCTCATGACGCAGTCCTACGGAAATTAGGCCTTTTGGACCAAACACTGAACCCATCAAGTCTAACCTTTGACTTTCAAACATGGTCTCAAGCACTCATCAACCTGCGGGGCAGACTCAATCTTCCAACTCCACCACGTTCCGGGTTCGCCTTCAAGAACCTGTCTGTCTATGGAAGCGGCCCGGCTGTTGAGCAACAAGATACCCTCTGGACTCTATTTGCCCAGCCGTTTAATAGTATCCGATCTTGGCTGCGTCCTAAAGATACCAAGGTTATTCTTACTCGGCTTAATGGAGTCGTGGAGAAAGGAGAGCTACTCCTTGTTCTAGGTCGTCCTGGGAGTGGTTGCTCAACCTTCCTAAAGACTATCACAGGCGAAATGCAGAGTCTGGAGATTGACTCAGGCTCCACTCTTCATTACTCAGGTATGGGAAATACCAGCCAACATTATAAGACAGTATTAACATGACTAGGCATACCGCACAAAACAATGGCCCAGCACTTCAAAGGCGAATTAATCTACAATCGAGAAGTTGATGAGCACCTCCCGTACCTGACAGTTGGTCAAACCCTTGAATTCGCCGCTGCGATGCGAACCCCGAGAGCCAGACTTCCAGGGATAACTCGCAAAGATAGAATAAGCCATGTTGTGCAAGTCATGTTGACGGTATTTGGTCTATCCCATACCAGAAACACTATCGTGGGCAATGATTATATACGAGGTGTTTCTGGTGGCGAAAGGAAAAGAGTTTCTATTGCAGAGACTGCACTTTCTGAGGCTGCTATATCGGCGTGGGACAATTCTACTCGAGGGCTGGATGCTGAGTCTGCGTTGCATTTTGTTAGTCGTCTGCGAACTCTTTCTGACTGCAAGGATCCCATAGCCTCAATGTGTGACGATTGACTAACTGTAATGTAGTAACTCAATCATCCAATGCGGCAGCGATATACCAATCATCACAGTCCATCGTTGATCTATTCGACAAGATTTTAGTCCTCTACGAAGGGCGAGGAATCTTCTTTGGTCGTGCTGCCTTGGCTTCAGCGTACTTTGAAAAGATGGGCTGGTATCGTCATCCGAGGCAAACAGCGGGAGACTTCCTAACCGGAATAACCAACCCCGAGCAAAGACAACCCAAAGAAGGACATGAGAACTCAGTGCCTAGGACTTCTGAAGAGTTTGAGACATATTGGCGCGACTCGCCCGAGTATGCGAATCTCATGATAGAGGTTGACCAATACCAGAAGGATTTCTATCAAAATAAAGATGTTACTCAAGAGCAGTTTGAAGCAATACGCGGCAAGTTAAAAGCAAAGGGAATGTTGAAAAGAGCCTCACAAACAATCTCGTTCCCAATGCAAACTGCCCTTTGCGCAAGAAGAGCAGCACAGCAGCTCTGGAACGACAAAGCCTCAACATTTACGACTTTGATTGGAGAGATCATCATTGCACTTGTTGTAGGGTCCATTTTCTACGGCACGCCGGAAACATCAGATGCATTTTTCTCTTACGGATCTGTGCTTTTCTTCTCGGTCCTTCTTAATGTGCTAATGGCTGTAACAGACACGCACAATCTTTACAAAGGACGCTTTGTTGTGGCCAAACAGGCGTCTTATGCGTTTTATCGACCATCTGCTGATGCGTTTGCAAATGTTTTAGTTGACATCCCCGTCAAACTCGTCGTTGCTGTCTTCTTCAATGTTATTCTCTACTTTTTATCTGGACTTGCAAAGACAGCATCTCAATTCTTTATCTTTTTCCTTTTCGTCTTTGTTACAACTATTGCTATGTCGATGATCTTCCGCACCATCGCTGCTGCAACGGCTTCTCTTCCCCAAGCCATGGCAATCTCGGGGTTTCTTGTTCTTGCACTTGTGACCTATACCGGGTTTGTCCTTCCTGGTCCTTGTATGCACCCTTGGTTCAAATGGATCTCTTATATTAATCCGCTTGCTTATGCCTTTGAATCGCTGCTTGTTAATCAAGCCCATGGGACCGATTATCCCTGTTCTAACCTTGTCCCTTCCTATCCAAATCTGACAGGCAAGACTTTCATTTGCCCTGTTCCTGGGTCTGTGGCTGGGGAGAGTTATGTCAGTGGAGATTCATGGTTTGAGACAAGTTATAACTATAGCTACTCTCACCTATGGCGCAACTTGGGCATTATTTTCGGATTCTTATTCTTCTTTTTGTTCACGTACCTTTTGGCTACTGAGCTCAACGTGAACTCATCCGTCGGACCTGAAGTCCCTATCTTCTTACGCGGTCATGGCCCAAAAACCGACTCCAAACTCAAAGCCAGAGTGGACATAGAGCGACCATTGATGGTCAACGGTGCACCAATCGATATTTCACCTGGCGAGCATACACCAACGGAAGTAAATGGCTCAGTTTTTTCCTGGAGAAAGTTGTCTTTTGATGTCATGATCAAAGGCAATTCAAGGCGGCTCCTTGACGAACCCTCTGGCTGGGTCAAACCAGGCTCTCTCGTCGCCTTGATGGGTGTATCCGGTGCTGGAAAAACTACGCTTCTAAATGCTCTAGCCCAGAGAATGCCCTCAGGCCAAGTCGAGGGCGAATTCTACGTTGATGGAAAACCACTACCAGCTTCATTCAAGAGTGATGTTGGTTATGTTCAGCAACAAGACGTCCATCTTGAGACATCAACTGTACGCGAAGCCCTACAGTTCTCAGCAATGTTGCGGCAGCCTCGCAATATACCTAAAAGCCAGAAACTTGCCTCTGTGGAAGAGATAATTCATCTTGTTGGTATGGATGAATTTGCTGATGCTATTGTCGGGTTGCCTGGCAAGGGACTCAATGCAGAGCAACGCAAACGTCTGAGTATTGGTGTCGAGCTAGCTGGAAAGCCATCCCTGCTGCTGTTTCTAGATGAACCAACCTCAGGACTCGATAGCCAATCGTCAGAGGCAATCTTGAGTCTACTCCAGAAGTTGGCCATGGGAGGATTAGGGATCTTGTGTACTATCCATCAGCCAAGTGCCATGCTGTTTCAGAGGTTCGATCGGCTGTTGCTTATGGCGCGAGGTGGAAAGGTTGCCTACTTTGGAGACATTGGTGACAATTCAGAGACGGTGCTTGGATATTTCGGACGTCGTGCACCAAGGTGGTGTAATGATGATGAGAATCCAGCAGAGTATTTGCTGGATATGATTGGAAACTCCAAAGGCGATAAGTTGGATTGGCCTCATCTATGGAATGAATCTCAAGAGGCCAACCAAGTCGCAACTGAGCTGGAACGCATTTCAGAATCTTCATCTCCAAAACAATCAAATGAACATAACGCTCAAACCCAGCAACGTGGCGCCTACCCGGTTCCTTTACTCTCACAGATACCAATCGTTTACAGGCGCATAATGCAGCAATACTGGCGTTCAACAACCTACATCGCCAGCAAATTCACATTAGGCATCGCAGGTACATTGTTCATTGGCTTCTCATTCTTTCAGCCTGGAAATTCCATTCTAGGGACTCAGAATGCCATTTTCTCGATCCTTATGATTTGTGCAATGTTTAGTAGCTTGGTCCAACAGGTATGATTCTTTCTCATAAAGACGTAACACGGCTAATGGAGATATTACAGATAATGCCGAAATTTGTAATGCAGCGCACTATTTATGAAGTGCGTGAGCGGCATTCGAATATGTTCTCGTGGACTGTGCTCATTTTGACCAACATTCTCGCTGAAATCCCATACCATATTATCCTTGGTGTGATAACCTTTGCGATATTCAACTACACAGTTTTTGGAATTCGATCATCTGAAGACCAAGGACTTGTTCTGCTATTCTTCGTTTACTTTTATGTCCTTGTTGGCACATTTGCAGCTATGGTTATTGCGCCGTTGCCTGATGCGACAACAGCTGGTCGCGTGACAACAGTCTTATTCTCTATGATGATTCTTTTTGCTGGTGTTTTTCAAACTCCTACTGCTCTACCAGGCTTCTGGATATTCATGTATCGTGTTTCTCCAATGACTTATCTTGTCGGCGGTGTTTCTGTTACGGGGCTCGCAGGTGATACAATCATTTGCTCCGACTCTGAGCTTGCTATCTTTCAGCCTCCAACGGGTGAGACCTGTGGATCATATATGCAACAATACATTAAGCAAGGTGCGTTAGGAACGCTGCTCAATCCTGATGCTACAACTGATTGTTCTTATTGTCCTCTTAAATATGCCGACCAGATCTTGGCTCGTTCTGGAATGTATTATCGCGACAGATGGATGGACTGGGGGCTTGGTTTTGCTTATGTCTTTTTTAATATCGCTGCTGCGTTTTTGTCATACGCATTGTTCAGAATGGCCCTTTGGGGTACGGGGGTTAAGAGGGTCAAAGAAATGCTTCGATGGAATGGCCGACATACAGGTGTTTAAATGGCCAACATGACATTGGGACTCCACAGATCAAGATTGTAACCACTATATTAGTCTTTTCGGTGCACTTTTGGCAGCTTTACACTATAAGCCTCCCTGTTACCTTCTTGAACACGCTGTACCTCGGTAATCAAACTAATCCCGTGCCCTCTGCTCTCTTCCACTAACGATAATTGAAGCTTATCCATCAACCTTTCTAGAATCCATTGACTCTCACCCTGGGTACTTACCAATGGGCTCTGATTCCCAACCCACGACCATCTGTCTAAGACATTTTGGTGATCTTTCTGCAGGTCAACTCTACAGTGTTTTTCTGAGTTATTCTCATCTTCCCCAATAAGCTTGAGATACCAGGCCCACTGATCGAAAGTATAGCGATGGGGCTTGGATTCCTTAAGGTTGTTGACGATAACACGAATCTCGGACATGAGGAGAAATTGGAAATCGGTACCTGTGGGGAGGTTTCCAAGATTATTCTGCAGACAGGAGGTGAGAGGCGGAGGAGGTTCAGTGCTCCGTGAATTTGTGACCTCAAACGAAGGATGATCATTAGGTAATTGTTGACCAATGGCTTTTGAAGATGCCTCTGTATCATCAGGTCCTATGCTGTGGTCTCTGAAAATATTGCCACATGTAATTTTGTTGCCAAGCGTCTTCATGTTCCCAACAAATCCCCGGCTGTTTGGCAAAATTGTGATACTCCCAATGAGAATAGTCCCATTCCGCACAATCCTAACCACAGTATCACTCGCATTCGATATAAGGATCGTCATGGTTGGCAGAGCAAGGAGCGACCAAAACACATAGAACGATCTTCCTGCATTAGACACTGGAGCAAAATCCCCATACCCAATAGTTGTCCAGGCCACGAAGCAGAAATAAATCGCATCAAAGTATGTCCAGCCTTGGTATTCCTGTTCGGCTTTTTGGAAGATGAAAGCGCCTACTAGCCATAGGAGGAGCCATAAGAACGTCGAAATGGCCATTCTTACCCATCTTCTGCGCGTGGAGGATTTGGCCTGAATTCTCCGCATTAACTGGAATTCAGCTTTGCGGCGCTCAAACTCGCGTCGCTGAAATTCAGCCGGACTTGCATGAGGCATCTGCAAGTCTTGATAGATCGGGTCCAAGGTTTTGCTGTCACCTTTGCGGAGCATCTTCCTGATAATCCTGTCCCTCTCCTTAGTGTCTATCCTCGCTCCAACGCATCGGCTCCCATACTCAAGGATCAAACTCCTAACTGAGCTGATGACCAAGCCCAGAGATATAATCCCGGCCAGTGCGAACGGTATCAAGAGTCCTCTCCCAAGGTCAGTCGTAGGGTAATAATCCCCAAAACCAACCGTGAAAAGTGTAACAACTGTCCAATATACAGTATCGAGGTAGTTCCAGGACTCAATCTCAGAAAAGACATATGCTCCAAGAAGAATGTATATAAGGAGCAAGATGCTCTGAAGCATGAGAGTGCGTTGACTCGTGGTTAGTACTAGATCTTTCCGATAGCGATGCGTACAAGCACCCCAGAAAGTAATAGTAAGAAGCGACGCATCGGCAAAGTAGAGGATGGCCGCAAACATGCCGTAGTAGAACGACTGAGACCATATAATATCTTCATTAGATAATCCTTTATCTTTGAAAGGCCGAGCGGCAGTAGCGCTTAGGACAATGCGACAAATTGAAGAGGCATACCTGTTTACCAAAGGTTAGCAATAAGCCGGATATCAAGTTGTTTCTCATACCATCCAACTATTGTGATAGGCAGAGCTATACCAAAACGGACCCGTCTCGCCATGTTGAGGAGGAGGAGTAGATTGGCAATAATACCGACTAAGAGCTGGATAGCCTCGATGATTGCTAACCTAGATGAGAGTATTAGAAAAGATTCAGGATCCCATGTCATAGAAATATTACCATGAGGGATCCGGAACAGGCACGGCGTCCTGAATATCTCCCGCAGGGACGCGGCTCTGTCGCCACGGCTCACTTAATGAACAAATACTAAATGCTGAAGCGACTGGTCCCAAAGCGCCAGCGATCATAGGGAATGCTTTCGAGGGGAACCACCATCGACTGGAACAGTTAAAAGGCCTGTGTTAGTGGCAGTCCATCTACTATCTGTTGTTCATTTAACCTGGGGGGCCTACCTGGGCTCTTGTGACATGTTGCCGTTTTGAAGTTTATCTGTAGATGCTATATTACCTGTACTGAAGTTGCAATGTAGTAAGCTTACTATCTTACAGTAAATAGTAGATAAACTCTCCTACTTAGGGCTACCTATAGCTAGCAGGCTATTCAAGTAATAAAATTTAACACTAATATGTAGTCTTCCCTTTATAGCGAGAAAGACCCTTTTGTGGTATGGGGTATTGCGTCAATTATCAGACTGACTGGGGACTATCATCTTTGCAATATCCTCTCCTTCTGGCCCGCAGATAGTTAGCTGGTTTCCTGAAAGGTTGTATATTTGTTGATATGTAAGCATTAGAAGGGAGGGATGGTCTCCCGTTGGGGCAAGAGTTCTCTATAAGTCTAGACCCCAGCCCAAGGGTCTGTTATCATTTAGAATTCGAAACACCCCCTTTTTTTAACGGACACAGTGCTGTAGCGTGTAATTACACTTGATCTAAGATTCATACTCCTGTCTTGGTGAGGTCTTGGTGAGTCATAATACTGTCATGGCTTGGTTGGCATAATGTAGCTGATAGGATGTTGTGTACCCAGCTCCGAAAATCTAACCACGAATTGCCAAGTAGCCCAGGCCAGCCACCGGTTTGTAACCCTCACTCTACTTTCAGTGTGTGCCCACCATATGTTTGTGGTGACCTCCATCAGTAGCATGATCTGACACATGTTATCAGAGTGGGCTGGTGAGACCATTGGCTTAAATCGTAGCCAGGGTCTGAACCACAAAGCATCCCTGCTTATCCAATCGTTGGGTTGCAAAAAATAGGGATTCGTTATATACACGAACAAAGATAGTGCCGCAAATATTTAATCACTTTCTTAGCATATGTAGCACTTATCTAGGCGCTTATTTCTGACTATTGCTCTTAGAATCCCTTTTTTTTGGCAGCCCACCTGCCGATGTTTTCGTTATCAAAGGCTGCAACAAACAAGGGTATGTATGTATACTTAGCGAGGTTATAAACCCCTCAATGTCAATCTCGGTATCTTCAAGCGCGATATGATAAACTATATTAAGCCCCTCTTTTCTTCTGCGGTCATTGTTTTATTAGACCATATCGCACAACCAATCGCTTTAACCAACTCTTCAACAATTAGTCCTGTTATCACCCTGCTCTGAAACTCCTCAGCACTATGGCAACTCGCGAACTCCTCGTGGTTATCTTAAACCAAACCAACGAAGAACTCAACACCGACCTTGAATGGCCGGCTCTTACCCACGGGCACTTCATAAAAGATACAAGCCTTCCACCACCGCAAACAATACTCGCAGGTGAGAGCGGCATGTTGCGCTGCAAATCGAACCACTTGGGCGGAGGGATCGAAGGTTCAATTACATACCGTATCGTCGGGTTCGGCCTAAGAAACGAAGTCACATTTATGTGGAGCGTACCATATATTGGTGTGAACAGGTTTAGCGCTGCTTCTGCCATCCCCAACTTCACGGTGCATAATTTTGGTGGGCATGGCAATCAGGCTGTTGTTGTCTTCGTATTTGGTGAGTCAGCCCTTTCTGGGAAAGGCCATTTCTTAATAACACATCTAGAACCAAGTCAAAAGACAGACGGAGGGTTGGAAGATGGTGGCGTGTTAGATGCTGTCGCTCAATATCCTTTGGAGTGTGCTGCTGGTCCTTTAGGTGGCTTTAGTCGCCATTAGGTAACTGAATGTATTGTCTAATTTGGAAATTTACATGTGATCTCAGTTGAAAAACTTTCATGTGGTTTTATAACATGATATCTTGTTGGCCGAACGAGTTTCTAATGTGTGTGCACACTGTTTGTGGCGGCACACCACCAAGATTCACCGAGGTCTGATGGCTTGGGCTGACAGTAGCGGATTACAAACTTTATCGGACTTAAGGTGATGGGTGGTACAGAAAGCCACATGACAGTTTGCAACTCAATTACGCGATAACAACTGCGTAATATGACAGGATATGACAAAACATGGCGGTTGATGAACCTTATCAGATCATTATTTGACGCTATTCTTAGTCTCAGTTTCTCAAAGACAGCTGTTTTTTCTCGTCACATCCACTATTACCCTTGGGAGTACCAACGGATTAAACTAAGTAATCTTTCTGAATCAGGCAGCTACAGGCTTTGAAAGAATTCATGATGCTGCCTTCTATTCAATTAAGCGGCTGTGCAGTGTTGATAGCTTCGACTGTCTGTAAGTCAGTCCTTCACCAGACTTAGCCAAAATTTGACGTATGTTTTAGTCCAACATTCTTGCATCGTCAACGCTGAATCTTTACCATCCATTGATTCGCGAGCAGCCCCAAATGCCCCTGGTGGCTACGCTCCAGGTCAAGTTTCGTGTCCAGAAACAAGACCTGCTATCCGTCAGGCAACCAATCTATCGACCGAAGAGACAACATGGCTAGAACAACGAGATAAAAACACCCTCTCAGCGCTCAAAAGTATCCTCAAACGATTCAACATCGGCAACATAGACACAGACTCGTACCTGGATGGAATTGTTAGTGATGGCGACAACCTACCACGAATCGGCATTGCCATCTCGGGCGGTGGATATAGAGCCATGATGAACGGTGCTGGTGCCATCGCCGCGTTCGACAATCGAACAACTGATTCCAGCAACAAAGGGCATTTAGGTGGTATCCTCCAAGCTGCAACATACCTCAGTGGTTTGTCTGGCGGCAGTTGGATAGTGGGAAGCCTGTATACACAGAACTTTACATCTGTTGAGTCTATCATTTCTGCGAAGAGTGGGTTTTTATCTACACTTTGGCAGTTCGATGACTCAATTATTGAAGGTTTGTTAGGACTGCATATCTTGGTGTAGAAGGTTTGGTTAACCTAGAAATGTACAGGGCCAGCAGACTTGTCAAGATCACGATATTATCGTCAGTTGTACCAAGATGTTAACGATAAGGTCGATGCTGGTTACAACAAAAGTATCACCGATTATTGGGGTAGAGCGTTATCGTATCAGCTCGTTAATGCAAGCGATGGAGGACCAGGTACCTATTCCCCCCCTCCCCTCTTGGTATTGACGCTGGAAGCTAACTTCGCTTTAGCATATACGTTCTCATCAATTGCAAACGATACCACCTTCGCCGATGCACAAGCACCAATGCCCATCATTGTTGCCATCGAGCGAACAACAGGCCAGGTTCAAATCGCCACCAACAGCACGATCGTTGAGTTTAATCCGTGGGAAATGGGTTCTTACGATCCTGATCTTTCTGCCTTTGCCCCTCTGAAATATGTCGGCTCTTCTTTCGATAACGGATCTCTCAAACGAGGCAGCCATTGTATCGCTGGAGTCGATAATGTTGGGTTCGTGATGGGCACATCGGCATCACTGTTCAATCAGGCCTTTCTCCAGATTGACAAAGCCGACAACGTTCCAGACTTTTTGCTCAAGGCTATCAATAACACTTTGGCGGACATTGGCGACGAGAACAGAGATATCGCCAATTGGCCTAACCCTTTTTATAAATACAACGCCAAAAACAATTCTAACGCCAATACAACGATTTTGACACTCGTTGATGGTGGAGAGGATTTACAAAACATTCCCTTGCACCCGTTGCTTTTATCAGACCGAAACGTCGATGTCATATTCGCTGTCGATGGCTCTGCTGATACACCAACTCGTTGGCCAAACGGTACAGCTCTGGCGGCAACATACCAGCGATCCAAAGAAGGCACTTCACCACAGAACAATAACTTCCCTAAAGTCCCAGACGCGAATACTTTTGTCAATTTTGGTCTCAATAAACAACCTACTTTCTTTGGCTGCGATAACTCATCTGGCCCGTTGATTGTTTATCTCCCCAATGCGCCATACACATTCCAGTCCAACTTCACAACATTTGATCTTGAATACAGCGACACTGAGAGAAATGAGATCATTCAGAATGGATACAATGTTGCAACTATGGGGAATGGCACGGTTGATGAGAATTGGCCTGCTTGTGTTGGTTGTGCAATTTTGGCAAGGAGCTTTGTTCGCACAAAGATAACTTTACCATCAAAATGCGAGGACTGCTTCAAGAAGTTTTGTTGGAATGGGACCACGAATGGCACAGTGCCAGAAGTGTACGAGCCAGAGAAGATCATTGAAAGTGGCGTGGCACACGTGGCGCCGTTTATGGGGGTGTTGGGTGTTGCTTTATCACTAAGTTTTGTGTTTTTTTACATGTGAAAATACGTAAACGATGGATCAAAATGTACTGTTAATAATACAATTATGAGTTTAACAATGACCTGATATTAATAAACCTGGTACATTGAGTAACATCAATGAGCAAGGTGTTCTGAAGGTTGAGCGCTAAAAAGTGGTCTCAAGCCTCAAGACAATGGTAGAGAGCACATCAGATCTCGGATAAGTTCATTGTATGTCATTTGGTAAACTACTGTGTCCATTATTCAATCTGCTGGACCCTTCCAGACCCCGAGCTAATTAAGGCATCTTCCGCAAACTCGAAAATTCTCGGCTTTTACTGAACGTGGCTGCTCACCCACCCAGGCCCATGTCTGCTCTCAGGCTAGACAATAATGGGCACTGTGATGTTAAACATTACTTCCGTTCTCACTTTGCGGTTCCACTCCATTACGATAGCCCTTGGCACGAGGATCAGGCCTTTAGTAAATTTGTTAGTCTGCTATTCCCGTATCAAGATGATTGATCGCCAAGTCAAACTTACTTTGTCAGCTTTTCAGCATGGTGTTTAAAGTCCTCCTTGGACTCTTCGAGCTTGATATAAGTCACAAAGACATATGCTCCCTGGAATCTTCTGTCAGCTTGTTCAATGTAACCTCGCGGCCGGTTATAACTTACAAGGATACCACTCAGAAGATGGAGGAACCACGCAATAAATGCAAAAGCCAGGACTGTTCTCCATGAGGAGCACCCCACATCGCCAATGTGCACTGTCCCGACAGGTCCAACCCGCCAGAAGCGACCCCAATAATAGCCCCAGTAGTTATAATACCAAGAAGCAGAGCATGTGTGGCTACCGGTTCTCTGAAAAGATTAGAACCGATCAAGTAATTAGTAAGCTATCACGAGTATTGACACAAGGGGAGACATACCGTTTGAAGCAAGCAATATGCCACCAGCCACATGACAAACATGACAAAGTCAAACGGGAATCCCAAGAACAGACTCTTGAACGGCAGACAGAAGAAGAACGAGTAGATAATACCCAGGCATGCGACGACAATGGTATAGATGATACGTCCGTCGATATGCACCTCCCTGAGATCAGCCATGTAAACGAAGCGTGAAAGGATGCCAAGGACAATTATTGCACTGGCAAATTCAGCAAGACGTAAGATAACAGAAATGACCTTGTGTGCAACACCTGTCTCTGCCATTTTGGTCGTGGAGATTAGGTGATTGACAATATGATGTTCTGTTGCGTAACTCAAATGTTGTCTGAGAATAAAGCGCAGTCGATGATGATCTTGGGACTAAGATCGAGATGAAATCGCAGTGACAACAGTGTTAGATATACTTCAGGACCAGTATAATTCTTACGAAATGGTATTATATGAACTGTTGTGATGACGCCCAATCCGCATCTTGTCATATCATCTATTGCATAAGCCGCTGAGGTTGATTGTTGTCAGCATATAATCAGATGGTGTGCAGATAAAGTTTAGCCTGCTCTGACAAGACGTTATAACCAGTCTTTGCTGAAACTTAAAAACGCCGATGAATTAACTTTGACTCATGGCTGCTTATAATTGTGCGGGGTTGTTTGCTATTCCAATCCAGGTGCCTTGAGTTTAAAATGGTGTGGCTACACAAACGGTCTAGACAAACCATGTGGCGTTTGATATGCAGGAGACATGATCTTAACTTTGACGGGAAAGGGGACTTCAAGCCCCTCCATAATGCAAAAGAACATATCATTTGACGAGGGACATGGTGAAACTTTCCGCTTGTTCGTATAGTGGTTTCTATCATCGAGATTATTAATCCTGTATAATTCAAGTTAGCCACAGTGATCTAAGCATGTCAAACAGGATAACAATGATTGGGGGACGCTTTGTGCATCATGGGATCTTAGCTTCAGCAGAATTAAACCTATAGGTCATACCCCCGCATCTCAAGAGTATACAGTATCTACAAATCAGACATATCCCTTAGTATGTTTTCAGCGGAAGAAACCGCTGAGGATCTATGCCTGTTCTGGAAAGAAAAGTTGCAAACCTCTTTGTGGTCTGACCTTAATGACAGTGTTACTCGATCCCTGCACATTTGCATCTGAGATATCTTGTGCCGAGCAACTTATCATGCCCCTGACGTTCTTGAAGTGTGTAGCCACGGTGTAAAGCAACAAAGGGACGCGTCTACCCTACAGGGAAGAGCACTCTTGACGCGTTTATCACCACTCTCGTCCAGGGTAAACTTAGGGATCTGTTCCCCACTATAATCACTTGATCCTCCATTCAGGGACTTAAAAGTAAACTGAAGGAACTTCTGGCGAGCTCTATGGATCCGCCTGGCGAGCATACAAATAATATCGAGGTTTCCAGTTGTGCCAATGAACTTCAGTTTCTTCCCCAAACAGGCCTTTATTACGTGCAAAACGGGGTAAGTAAGGTCTAGAAGTAGCCTGACTGTGTAATCTGGAAACTGATTAATTGCAGGTGATATTATATGTGCCTTTCTTGGTTGCAAAGTATTAGGTATTTTTTGTCCGTTGACAGGCGGGTGTTTTCAAGCTGTTAGTAATTGCGATCTTCATCGGTTAACCATCGCAGAGGCCTTCCTTAGCCCTCTCCCAGCCCTGTGGGTTATGCGGTATAACCCTGACTCCAGCGGAGTGCAAACCCCCTATTTCTTTAACAAAGACACGAAGGAAGCGGTCCAGCAAGATCCTACGTTAGGCAAGCTACCCGTAGGGTGAGAAGTCATTCAAGAAGATAAGACAAAGGATGTACCCCAATTCTCCTCGTGGTTCCGAGACAACCTGACTAGAGAGACTATGAATTCCGATCCTTGTATGCTTCCAGAAGCTTTGCGTGATTAAGGGATTAGATTACAGTCATTTGAACTAGTCTGAGACTTACAGTAGGAGCCAAGAGTATTATTATCACACGAAATAGTCTTAAACCAATTTCTGTTAGTTATCTGGAGTTTAGATTCTTAATATATTAAGAGTCTTCAGTAACATCAGCCTTTTGGACTTCTGGCAAGTATATGCATCTGCTTGCATAAAAGCTACGAAGCTGAGGTTGATATTGATAGAAGAAGAAATAGAATAGGGATGACAAACAGGATATTAATCGGCATGATCCAAGAATACATAATACATTGCTCCATTCTTAATGCCTTGGAAGCTAACAGCAGGAACACAGAAGTCCAAGGAAATAGATAATAGGTTACAACACATATCTATCTTGCTGGCTCTCACTTGTCCCCCGCTAGCGCCAAGTTCTTCGAGCTTTTAGCACCTGTAAGGGCCTCAAGATATTTAGAGCTCATATCCTCCATAGTAGTGCCACCGATGGCCTTTCCAACAATGTGTCCGATGAGCTCAGCATGTGTTATGATACCCAGACGAATAGCATCGTGCATCAAGTCATACAGATCGTGCTGATTAATACCGCGACGAATGCGCTCTGTAATTCTATCAGTAACTCGATAATAACACTGCGAGATTCTATTACTGAACTCACTCTTCATGGCGAAATCTCGACCTTTGCGGATCTTAATTTCGTACTTTTTCAGCTCTGTCGTCTCGTACTGCGTCTTGACGCCAACTTCGTGCCCCAAGCTGATAACTGTATAGTCAAGCCCGCCCCTGATGCTTTGAAACTTGAAGTACTTTTCAGGAACCGGTTCTGCATTTGTTTCAAAAGGTTAGCCAAGCCTGGATTCTCCCTTGAGCTCATCTTGCTTACCTTGACCTTTGTCTTTGGCGATTTTGATTTCATTCTCGTTGATAACGTCAAGGCCCAATCCTTCAGCAGTTACGCCGGCTTCTCGTAAAGTATTGCGAATGATATTATCGTCCTCTATAACCGGTAAGCTTCAAATCTACATATAAGGAGGTGGAATTACTGTATATAATAATGCCATGCTCAAAACGCGATTCTCCTGAGTAACAGATCAAGAAAAATACGTCCACGAAGCCTATGAGCCGAATCTTGCCGTCCCATCGCGAGCCATTGACAAGTATGTCCCATGGATGTATATCACTATGGGGTATCAATCAGTCTATAATCCATCAGATAGATTGGTGGTGTATATACTAGTCACATTCGACGCTTTTTAGATTGACTGATCTATCAAACGTGTAGAGAACCCGGTGATAGGAGGCCATGATCAGATTGGGAGTGAAAGCTAGGAGAGTCCTTTCAGATAAGAAAGAGTGAAAGGCAAATGGTTACTCCGCGGCTCGAACCATTAAAACACTGATCGTTTTTCATATCACAGACGTACCCCATGCTTCAATGTGCATCCACTAGCGTCGTGGGAGCTTTTAACAGCCCGGGATAGCCGGCTGCCCAAGCAGGTTTGCTCTCCCACTAAACCCGTTAAACGATAGTGTCAGCTTGATGACCAATTAGCAGAAAAGAGATTGCAACAGCTTCGTAAGGGTACATTGGTTGGGAGGCCATGAACAACTGGATGCGGAGATGCTAATGAACTCAGCTCATGCAAAGCTTTTGCAAAGCGCTGTCGGTGAATGCTGTCATAACTCATGGTTGGCCTTTTGGTGCATGGGCCATTGAACTTCAGCTCAGCCGGTCTGTAGATCAATTAACAAAATTGGACGCTTACTTCACGCTACGTGGCCAGCAGACGCATGTAAGCCAATAGTTCGGCGTCTGAGCCAATCATCACCGTCTACAATCAGCCACGCACAATGAAAACTTGACTTTCCGAAGTGGCACCTTCTTTGACCGGTCATTGATATGATCCCAGGTGACTCGAGGTAGTAAGAATATTTCGGTTGCTAACTTGGTTGCTCTCACGATAGTACAGTAGAGCAGTTGGGAAGCAATCACCTATCAGCATTTCTATTTGCTACCTTTGGCAGATCCAAGGGAGCCGAATTTCTTTTCTGAATCGAGTTCAGGCTTATGACATCTGACGGTTGAAACAGTAACCCTCTACCATGGATAACATCACGGAAAAGATAGCAAAGGTCACCGACCTGAGCACATACGCAGATCTTACCCCAGACCATCTCAAGAGGTTGTTCAATGACATCGGCGGCAGCCCAGAAAAACTCCGTACCATCCTGAATCTGTGGTTTGTTCCAGACTTTAAGCCGACATTTGTTGCACCGCAAAAGTATTCTCTCAGCGGGCTACATGATATCGACCTTATTGATACACCAGGCGTGGAGCCGGCCCAACGGCCCCTTCGCCTGATTGACCTGGAGACAGGCAATCTTGTTGATGTTTGGAATACTAGCCCCTTGGATTCGTACTGCATGCTGTCGCATCGATGGAAGGGAGATGAGATCACCCTTGCTCACATCAAGCGAGCAAGAGAGAAGAATTTGGAGCGCACCAGAGGTGGGCAGGTGGCAGACCGCCATGATGACATTCACCTTGTTCTCGAGCAATCCAAGCTTGATATTATTGAGCAAGAAGAGATCATCATGTCTCTGTTGGGTAACAACCCCAAAGGGATGACTGTGGGGAGCCTTCTCGAGATGAGGGTTAATGCTAGCGACGCCAGGGCCCAAGTCAACTGGGCACGGCAGAACAGAGATGCCAAAAGGGCCAAGGCTGACCGTTGCAGCATGGAGAAGGATATGTTTGATCATCTCATTGACCGCGTACATCGAGATATCCAAGACAAGATAGAGGGGGGCACCGAAACTTCCAACAACTGCACTAATACGAAGCCCACCACGTCTCCAATGGTTGGCGAAGCAAACGAAGAGTATGCAGAAGCTCATGAGATGCTCAACGCTGCGGCTGAGAGACAGAAGGAGGCAGATGATGATGCCGAATTCTTGCGAGATAAGGGTAGACTTGGCGACGCTATAGACGAAATGATGAGCCGCCTGCAGCGGTGGAAGTCCGCTATCAAGCTTGAACACTCAATGAACGAGGCTCGCAGCATCTTTCAAACAAAAGTGTTTCCGAATCGAGGTGCTTATTATATCTGGTCCGACACTTGCTGCATCGACAAGCTCAATTATGGAGAATTATCTCAGTCGCTCTCGCTCATGGGTGATTGGTACGCGAATGCCGAGTTCTGTCTAGTGCATCTTGACACGGACTGGCGGGCAGCTGATGCCGTCAATGACTACAAGCAGTTCAAGGGCGAACCAAGCGTGTCAGAGGCCAACATTGCAAGTTTCAAGGCCATTGATGGGACAGAACCTGAATGGGCAAATCGTGCATGGACGCTTCAAGAACTGGTCATGAGCAAGATGGCCTACTTTACCAACTCGGAGTGGAAGTCACTTAGCCGACCTGTCGAGAGCCTAGGATACACCTATCCTTTGATCCCCTTTATTGAGCTCTATACACGTGGGGACATAGTCAATATGTACTCAGAAGCCTTGGGAACCAAAGAAGCCAAAAACAAAACTCTGA
Source organism: Fusarium algeriense (assembly GCA_002982035.1). NCBI lineage: Eukaryota > Fungi > Ascomycota > Sordariomycetes > Hypocreales > Nectriaceae > Fusarium > Fusarium algeriense. The sequence goes on along the minus strand of PVPY01000330.1, from coordinate 29,916 downwards.
ATGGAATAGGAAACTCCAAGGCCCTTGAATCACTCCTGGGAGAGGATCAAGTTACTGTCGACAGTAGTGATGATGGAGATGAGCAAGCGTTGGAGAGTGTCAAGTTGGCGGTCCGCCTCATCTCCATCCTTCACGCTCTAGGATTCAGATTCCCAACTGACATGGCTATTGAGACGGCCATTGCTGAGATGACCCGTTCTGTTTATCTTGCAGCCTGGAACCTGGTTAAAGACCAGAAGGACGAATCATGCGGACATAGACTAGAGATTCTCCAGGAGCTCAAAGGATACATGTCGCCTACACCAAGGCCAGAAGATTTGCCCACCGAGGTTGAGGCGCAGGAAGTATTGAACTTTGTCTTGGTATGTCTTGTTGCCGAGACAAAGGACCTCATTGTGTCTGACCGAAGGTTGATCGCAAACATGGGCCAAGTAAACCAACTAGAGTCTTGGAAGAGAGGAGTCATTCGCAGTGGTTTCTCAGCTCAGCGAGTCTTGCAGCTTTCCTGTCGGCGCAAAGCAACTGTGCCCGTTGACCATGTATATTCTCTCATGGGAATTCTTGGCGTTCGCTTTCAGTCGTTCCACGCCGAGGGCTATCCAAAGGCGCTAACTCGTCTTCTCGACGAGGTCATCATCAGCCACAACGATGTTTCCGTCTTCAACTGGGTAGGTGCCGATATGGGAAGCCCTGTTCGGGGCCGTTCCATGTATCCCGCGTCTCATAAGGCGTATAGCAACGAGCAAGACCGTGGTCGGCGTTACAACATGATGATATCAGCAGAAGTTCAGAGAAAACGCAACGAGGTCATGGTAACCTACCAGTGTGTCATCAAAATGCTTCGAGATGCCATAGACTGTATCAGAGTCAAGGGTCGTGAAAACATCCCGTTGGAATGGGTCCGCGAAATATCCAACTTGATCCGGGAGTCGAGCTTCGATGGCCTTTATCCTGAAATCAACAACATTGGAAAGATCCTACTTTATATCAAGGACCACTGTGCTCAGCCCATTGCCCCTCCACCTTTGGCTAAAAACCAGTCGCCCCCGGAAATAAACCCATCACCGGCCCAGGAGGAAAAGAGCAGTTGGGGCTTTGACAAGCCATCATTATCGAACATGAAGATTTCTTCCAGTATCAAGACTCCAAAAATTCCGAAATTTGGGGCTGTGGGGATCAGTAAACCGTCATTTGGAAGACATCATTCTGAACCAGTAGAGAAGGTTGTTGCCGAAATGCCAGTATCATCTGACCAACCAAAACCAACAACATCTGAGGTACCCGAGTGGATGTCACTGGACCAACAAGTGAAGGATTATTTGGAGGAGCTATCATCAGCAGATCAAAGCTCTAAGAAAGAACGTTGCCTGCCCAGTAAGATCCAGGAACTCAAGTTCAAGACTCTTGATCCAGAGGCCACGACACAACGCCATAGAGACGACACAAGTGCCTCTTCTCTCATTGATTTCACCTGCCCAAACCCAATCATTATCAATAGCTCCGGAATTGAAGGCATATTCGATATTCAGCGCATCATTGTTACTATGATTGATCGCGAGAAACTCATGAGACAAGTGGCTAGAGCGGCTAGTCCAAAGCAAAAGATTTCGGGCTGGTGCATCATCAGTACAGGATTCGCCAGTGTTGTCGTCAACTTTTCCTGTGAACAGCACATCCTGAAGAAACAACTCGATGTTGAACAAGCGGTCGAGGACAAGATCATCAAGGAAGATCGAGCGAGGAAGCTCCACAATCACTTGGAGATTCACAGGACCCTAGGTTCATTAGGCAATGAGAATCAGTCCAGCGACGCAGAAAAGACCGATAATCATGATGTTAATAGTTCCAAACCCACGAAGGAAGAGCAGGCCACCGTGAGAATCATCAATTTCATCCAAGAGCCACAGCTTGAACTTGTCGCAGGCGAGTGGGTTCTGGCGCGATTCTCTGGAGCCCCAGGGGCTAAATGGTTCCTCTGCTACTTGGAACTGGGTTCGACTCACTCATTCTACGGCCAACGCATTGCAACGACTGATATCGACTTTGCCAACTCGGCGGTTGAGCCTGGGCTGGTGAATGCGTGGCAAGCGTACATGGGCCGAAAGAAGAGAAAGATGTGCAACATATTGAACACGTACATCAAGAGCTTTGAGAGTGCTTTCAAGAGCCAGGAAAGGCTTAGTAGAACTTCGGACATTGCGAATCAGAATTATACAAGGCTTAAGGACGCAGGAAAGCAGAGCCTCGAGAGGGTAATGAGCACAGGGTCTTCATCGTCTTCTACACTCAAGCAGCCCCTTGATGAAAACGCGCAAGACGAAAAAGGCTTGGAGAATGTGGACCCAGAGGACGACGGTGAATCTGGGAGTGGGCTATTTGATGATATACTCGCCCAAGGCAGAGAAGCTGCCACGGCATTGGGTGACTATACTGTCCTCGCCGTGTATGAAAAGATTTGTGAGATGCGTGCTGAATACCTAGACGGGCACCTGGCTACTTCGGTGTTGAACAAGACTCCCAAGGGACTTCAGGCAGCGGTGGAAAGCGTGGATGAGAACAAGGGCTTCCTCCCTGCCATGTTTCATTCATCTAGGCGTGTGCATATGTTTTGATAAGTTGGCACAATGGGTCGATGTACTTGCTCTTATGTTGAGGTTAGGTACTGTACTTGGGTGTCTGATATGTTTGATCACTACTTGATATTCGATAATGATACCACCACCGTTTACAGATCCTTAGAGACAATCATAGAAACATAATCTCTTATTATATTCAGTGAATTGATGGTAAAATGCACTAACTTTATGACAAGCAGAGTGAACTGCTGTTTTATTTGCAAGGCTTATAACTTATAAGCCATTGTGTCAAACCAGAAGTGTATTCTCTAACCTTATAATTGACTCATAAACTCAATACCGCCACGACCTTGACCCCTGTAGATAACTGTTCTTCTTGGTATATGTGCTGCCATCTTTTTTTGTTGTTGTACTGTTTGGCCCATTAGTCAATGCAAGCTGTCCCATCATACGAACTCATCATACACAACTCTAGTATGGTCCAGGCCCCGCCAGATGCTCCATACTTGGCGGGGTTGGGTATGGATTAGGGGTTGAGTCCGCCGCCGAACCCCATGGGGGAGGAATTCCCGTCCGCGGGGCCGATCCGATGCGGGGGTGGGCTCCCTAGACTTGATTCGTATTAAAGGTGCCGAAGAGCCGACTACAATTGACTTGTTAGGGTCATCTGTTGCCTCAGAACCCCTAGATACTAGTCTTTTCTATTGCTCCTTTGACAATGGATCAATTCCCACCCTTTGCTTTTATTCCAGATCCGCAATAGCGTATAACTAGGTTATTCTAACCCCTCATTTCGTAAATCATACCGAGGCATTTCCTCTAACAATCCTAGCATCAGTACTTGAACAATTAAACAGTAGCATTATAAGAATGATAGCTATTCAGTCATTAAACTGCCCATTTTCTAATCAACACCATTCTATGAACATATGCTACGAGTTTATCTTCACTGAGTAAATTAGTCTTTGCTACATCTGCAATCACATTACAATATCTCATTCAAGAAATTGCCATGGGTTCAAAGCAATTGGACCTCCACCAAGCTGGGCAAAACTCAGAAAGCGAGAAGCCTAGTCACGTGGAGACTGAGCATGCTATTGCTCAGGAGAAGGACCTCCCAGCTCATGCGGATGAGTCTGGTGAGGGCCAAACTGCCAAAGTATATAGAATCCAAGCCCTGCCTGGAAAGTGAATTCCAAGATACTGACAAGGAGGGCTTAGATGACCAAGAGACGATTTATGGCCCTAGTTTCGCAAGCCTTTCTCTGGACAGGCTCTCAAATTCCTGTCTATCTCTTTGGAGGTGTCCCGCCTTACATCTACTCAGATATCGGGGGCCACGATCGTTGGACCTGGTTCGTTTTGGCCAACCTCCTTTCGTTGGCAGCAATCTGCCCCTTTGTGGGATCCCTATCGGATATGTTTGGACGTCGATACGTGGCGCTCTGTGGAGCGTCGTTTATTGTGCTTGGAATGATTATTTGTTCCACCGCGCACACGATGAATGTTTTTATTGGTATGCCACCTACCCTCTCTTTCATCTACCAGGTCATAACTTACCAATGATTCAGGTGGAATGGTCTTTGCGGGAGTTGGAGCGGGCATCAACGAGCTCACCGCGCTAGCAGCAACCTCTGAAATGGCACCAACAGCCCAGCGTGGCAAATATATCTCCATCCTGATCTTCACAATCTTGCCCTTCTGTCCATCTGTGCTCTGGGCACAGCTCATCGCTGCGCACTCGTCTTGGAGGTATATCGGCCTATTCTGTGCTCTTTGGGCCTTTGTTGGTCTTGCCTTGACTGCCGTGTTTTACTTCCCACCACCTCGCACCAACTCAAAAGACCTGACGCGATCAGAAATCATCAAGCGCATCGACTTTGTCGGCGGTGGCCTCAGCATTTCGGGCATGATCTTGTTCATGGCCGGACTGCAGTGGGGAGGCTACATGTATTCGTGGAAATCAGCCCATGTCCTGGTTCCTCTGCTTCTTGGGGCGGCCCTTGTGATTGCCTTTCTCATCTGGGAGAGTTTCTTTGCGCCGTACCCTATGTTCCCCCGCCGTATCAACCAAGCACCTCGAATCCTTACCCTGACACTCATCATCACCTTCATCTCTGGCGCAAACTTCTTTTCTATCCTCATGTTCTGGCCTACGCAGGCTTTTAACGTATACGGTCACAACCCTGTTCAAGTCGGCATCCGCGGAATCCCTGTTGGCTTCAGCATCATGGCCGGTGCATGCATTGTCCTCTGGCTTCTTTCCGTCTTCAGAGGCGCAAACAGAACACTAATGGTTATCTCGAGTGTGCTGATGACTGCTGGGTGCGGCGCCATGTCTGTTGCAACACCCGACAACATGTCCACGTTGTGGGGAATCCTCGTCCTAGCAGGTCTTGGTATTGGAGGAATTGTCGTCCCAGCAAGTATCATCGCGACAATTATTTGCCCCGACGATCTCATCGCCACTATAGCAGCACTCACTCTGAGCATCCGCGTCATTGGCGGCAGCATCGGTTACACCATCTACTACAATGTTTTTGTAAGCAAGTTCACACCTGCTGCCATACACTATATTGGCGGCGCCATGGTCCAGTATGGCAACATCACCTCAACTGCTGTCATCGGAGAGGTCATCCAATTGACTGGTGCTTCTTTGCTGGACGATATTGCCAAAGTACCGGGCATCGCGGGAAATCAGGCGCTGTATGAGGTTGTAATCAAGGCTGGCCAGATTGCATTTGCTGAGGCGTACAAGTGGGTTTATTATGTGAGTATTGCGTTTGGTGCAGTTTCTATCCTCTCTGCTCTTTTTCTAGGAGATATTGGGAAGTATATGGATGATCATGTCGCTGTGCAGATGTGATAGACTATCTAGATAGTGCTCAGCTACTGCCAAATAATATCTTGCTTTCAGTTTAACAGCATGGGTCCAGGTCTGGTTCTGACATTCTCACGCGCCATTCTTTATGCATAACCTTTGGGATAAACCACACGGTCTTCAGGCGCGGGTCATTCATCAACTGGCCTATCATGGCCCTCTACTTTAAAGTTTGACATGCAGCAGCAACATGGCGTCTACGCGTCTTGAGTTCGGCAGTAGTAACTTTGCCTTTCTCGTCTTGGACTTCGGGGTTTGGCTGCAAGCCTGTGTAGTATCCCTCCTGGAGGTGTCATTGTAGTTCGTTTTCACTTCAAGCGAAGCCAAAAATGTTCAAGAATGATAGGACTGGCTGTAGTCACCCATGGCAGAACTATCAGAGCTGAAGTTTGTCTGGCTGCTTGAGCCAGAGTTTACCACTGCTAGCTCAGCTTCAAGTGGAGCTTACTTTATTTAAACTTATATATTTATCTCTATTATCTTACTTTTAAAGAGTTAATTAGAAACAAATATATTAGTTACTTAAAAGTTAATATAGTTAATTATTATTATCTTTTTTTTTAAAAATTCTCCTTAAAAAGATTATATAATTAAATATATAATCTATATATCTTAAAACATCTTTTTTATTAAAACCATACTAATAATAGCTCAACCTTACCTAGCAGTCTAGGCTTTTAATATACCTTTCCTTAAAGCATATAGCAATAGCTGCAATAACTACAGAAGGCCACATTTCCTCAACATCTTTTCTCAGTTCCCCTCCTTCGTACTTTGCAACATGATTGGCTTCTGCAAGCTACTGGCGAATCATAGGACAAGGGCAGCCTCCGAGCACGTGACGACGAAAGAAACCAGAAGCAAGGTCTCAAGAAAGTCAGATTGAGGTTTTAACCTTCAACAGCCGTCCAAAGCGAGTAAATACTGATTTGACTGCGCAAAAGACAGTCTCTCTTGCGGTATTTGTCTTCCGGGATGGCTTCGAGCTCTGGTAACGCATCACTTCGCCAACTCCTGCCTCGATCCAAATCCAAGGAGCCGCCGCCATTTCGTCCGCCAGCGTCAGCGCCGCTGCCCAGAAAGCGCAAGCCCGTCGATAGGGCCTGTGAGAGCTGCAGGCAGCGTAAAATCAGGGTACGGGGTAACGGTGCGAAGTGACGACTTCTTCAGCCCATCCCATTGTGACTTCAATGACTGACTAGCAGCAGTGCGATGCCAATCGCCCAACATGCGGTGCATGTACTTCTAGCAAACAGGAATGCAAGTACATCGTCAATCCTGGAGAGGCCAGGTTCACTGCCTTGAAGCGCACGCATATAGAGCTGGAGAACCAACTTCAGGGACTGCGAAGCTCTCATGACGATCTCCAACAGTTTGTCGAGGCGCTGAAGTTCCTCGACGATAATGCTACCGCTGCAATTATCCAGCGGTTGCGGCAAGGAGCCAGCATATCAGAACTGGCCCGGGACGTCAGGACTAGCAGGCTTCTTCTTCCAGCTGCACGACCGCCCAGCTTTGATCAGACAAGGTGAGGCAACAGTAGGGTCGACAGGCACTACTGTAGCAACACCACCAGAGCAAGCGCTCGTGCAGCACCTCTCGCGTGCCGCCGCCTCCCCATACGCAAAACTGTTTGAGCTACTCCGAACGGCAAGGAACCAAGAAGCCTTGGAGATCCTCCGCAGAATCAGACAAGGGCACGGCATAAATACGACTCTACGCAAAGCAAAAGAAGCCAATCCAGTAGCACAGCTTTCTCTTGTCCCAGAGACTCGACGGCAATATGAATTCCCATATCGCTCTAGCTTTCCATACTTTCTCAAAACAGCAGACAACCCGTATCTTGGTTCGCAAATTTACACCATAGTCTTCGAGGATCCATCGTCTCTGCAGCAAATTCAGGCTCAAGCGAGTGACAAACAGAGCATAATTAACCAACCCTTGTACACCACGCCTCTCCATGCCGCCAAGATGGTGGATCCATATCTTTGGAACATCAAGGCGTCCAGATGGACCTCGGTTACAAATGACGATCAGCTAGTCTCGGAGCCCTTAAACTCCTACTTCCTCCATCAGTATACCATCTATATGGGATTCCACAAGGATTACCTCCTCGAAGATTTAGCCAAAGGCCGGACACAGTTCTGTTCATCATTACTCGTCAACACGCTATTTGCTGCCGCCTGCCTCCTTTATTCGATTAAACACCTGAGTTTCCCCTACCCTCTGTGCAACAAGACCCCTCCTGGTATCCCGAGCTCCACGTAAGGTATCCGCTAGATAATACCGCCATAGCTATTGGCTTTGGTCCTGCTATGAAAGCGATGGTGGAGCTGCAGCAAATCATGCATGATATCTCGCGTCATTATTGGGGTGGACTCAATCAATCGCCCAACGATCCATCAGCATTTCGCCATCGATTGAACAGGTGGTTCCGCAGCTTGGCTTAGCCGCTTACCTTCACCAACATCGTCCTGCCCATGCATCTACGCATTCATCTTGAGTATTATAGTATACTCGTGAGTCTGATACAAGTACAGAGGGGTCCTACGCCCATCTCATCCTCGGAGTCTCCTGGTTTTCCTGAGCAGGACCATGACGAGATTAGGCGCTCGTACGTACATATCGAGACCCTAATTCGACTGTACTATGTGCACCATAACCTCGAGATATTTGACCCCTATTTGGTAATTTTCCTCTTCATGGTTGGCAACCATGTCATCGAGACGCTTAGTAAACCGGCAGCGCCGGCAGACGATGCTGAGCTCTACCGGTCGACGCTGATTCTCTGTGCACGCGGCCTATACGCTCAAGGCAAGAACAGCTACGTCGCCAACATGGTGTACTTGATGCTGTGTAACCGCATGGAGACGGCCGACCACGCCGTGTTGAAAACATACATCCACGACGAGCTGAGCCAAGACCAGGACCCTATCACAAAGTATAACCAGTCCAACTATTCGGTGCCCATCATCAAGATCAATGAGGATCCGCGGACGGTATTGCTAGGCAACCTGGTTAAAGCATACGAGACGCTATCGATAGATGGGGAGAGCCCATCGGCACAAGACGGCACGCCAGAGCTGCCCTAGAAGGTGTTATGTAAGTTAAAGTTAATTCTCTTTATACCTAGGTCTTATAATAAGTTAAAGCGGAATTAAAATTATATAAAAGAAATACTAATTATTTTTTAGTATTATAATTATAAGTATAACCCTTAATTATAAATATTAACCTCTAAGTTAAATAATAATGAAATTATATAACTATTATCTTACTTAGACTTAGATCTAAGGTATATAGATTCTAGAGCTAAGTGAATAGTTGCAAAAGCTCGCTTAACATCCCACTGTGACTTCCAGAGTAAATATGAACACGCAGCTGCAGCCGAACCTCCAGTAAGAACCAATACAACCTTTAAAACCCGCCAAAATACAGATCTACGACTATTAGTACGACCCTTGAGCACAGATGTTAGCTTCCATAAAAAGATCGAGTTAAGCAACCATGACCTACAGTAATCTTCCAGTCGCGCCAAACAGGAAACAAGCTTCTATACCATAGATATCCCTGAGAGTACGGATAAAGCATAGCATTCCAAGTTCGGCTGTTGTGCGAGTTGGATTGAATGTACCAGCTTTGGCACCCTGAGCTCCAAACAGTGTTGGACAGATCATCCTGAATGCGATTGGCGTAACGCTTTTCAGCATCCACGTCAAGCTCAACGACTCCCTCGGGGCTACCAAGAACAGGCTTGAGAATACGCAATGCAAAGTTAACAGTGTTCTCAATGGCCATGATAGCCGAAGTGTGACCTGTTGTTGCGTTGGGGCCTAGCCAAGAGTCCGTTAGAGATATATAAAGCAAATACCAGGACAAGTACATACCTAGAAGCATAAAGAAGTTTGGGAAACCGCTCATAGCAGAGCAATTATAGGCTTCGGCTCCACCAAACGATTCCCAGTGCTGGTTCAATGTTTCCTCTCGCCCAATAACCTCAACTCCTTCGAGGAATGTGTTTGTGGAAAAGCCATTAGCTAGCACTATAACGTCGGCTTCAATAAAGCCACGATCTGTCTCGATTCCATTCTCGACAATCTTCAGTGCTCGCTCGTTAGTCAGGGTCAGATTCTCGGAGTGAAGGGATTTCAAGTATCCAGAGTCATAGATTCGTCTCTTACAACCGATCTCGAAATCCGGAATTATAAGGTCGTGATACTTGGCCGGGGCAGTAGTTCTCATGAAGTTTTCAGCTATCGCGCGTCGTTTCTGGCGAAACTGGGCAGCAGATGTAGTCATAGGAACCATCTTCAGCTCAATCTCAGCCATCAAAAAGATAAGCAGCCGTAATAGCTTCATGGAGCCTGGTAGATAGCTGAAAACCGATTTAGTGAAAGACGTGTACACCCCATCAATAGGTGGAATCATCCAGTGCTTGGAACGGACTATTTGTGTGAGATGCTTTGTCTTGTCCACTATCGACGGGACAATTTGGGCAGCTGTACACCCATTTCCGATGACAATGACATTCTTCCCCTTCACGTCAACATCCCCTCTCCACTGTGATGAGTGAAAGATTGGACCTTTGAAGTTTTCGGAGCCGGGGATGTCAATCTCTCGAGGGGTAACCAGAATACCAGAGCCAGCAAAAAGGAACCTGCATTCGTGGTAAAAGACGTCGCCCGTCTTGTAGTCGCGAATGTCAAGCATCCATCTCTTCTTCTCTTCAACCCATCGGCATCTTTGGACTTCGACACCAAATGTCATCTTTGGCGGTAAGTCGTACTTGACAGCGACTCGATTCTGATAGTCCCAAAGCTCCTGCTGTGAGGGTAGAACTCGAGACCAACTGGGGTTTGGCTCGAAGGAGTAGCTATAGAGGACGCTGGGGACATCACAAGCAGCGCCTATAATAAGTTTAGTTTAGCACTTGTTGGAAATGCATTACCGTATAGGTAACATACCCGGGTATTTGTTTGCCCACCATGTCCCACCGAGCTCACTATGTCGTTCGAAAAACCGAATGTCCGAGATTCCATACCATCGTTTGAGCGTAGCTCCCAGGGCAATCCCTGAGAATCCAGCACCAATGCAAGCAAACTGGCTGTAAGTCGGTGGTGTTTCTTTTGTTGACGTCATGTTGGGGGTGAGAAACTTCAGAGAATAGAAGGGTGCAATTGGAACGCACTGACATATAGACAGGTGAAGGTCGATACCAGGGACTTATTTTTTATAGTTCTCACATGTCCGTTTTCATGTTGGTCTTCCCCATGGGGTTGTTTCCCCAATTAGGTAGTTTTTCGGCCCACGGGACAGCTGAAAACGTACATGTCTTGTGAAAGCCATAGTTGTATAAGTCGGGATGTCTCCGTAAACCGAGCTTCCCGCGGTAAGTCGGCTGCGTTCCGCCACTGGCCGCTGAGGTAGACTGCATGCAGCTGAAATTGGTTGCCAGCTGCGCCATGCAATTATACATGTGAATTGCAACTTGTTTTATACTTGATGTTAACAAGACATTTATTGCACCTTGAAAACATACTACCCACTTACTTTTTAAATATCTTCTGATAAATGAATCCTCTACTGGCCTGCATTTCTAGTTTCTAGCTTTTGCCCTATGATTGAGACGGAACCATTCCGTCGCTAGCATAGAATTAAAGTTCACTTATTAGGCCCCCACAAGCGCCAGATCTGCTGCACAATTTGCTCAGACCCTTCAAGTTCGGGGCGAGGTTGGAACAAAGCCGACCGCCCCTCTTCCCATTCGTACAGCACAGCACATGCCAACTAAAGATACAGTAACAAGCGACTCTGTAGACCTAGCCTTTCCACCAGCTTCCATACCAGTGACACGGGTGCATGCATACAAGATGCCCCCAGAGCGGCAATCGCGTCAGCGTCGCCGCAAAGTTACATTGGCATGCGATCCTTGTCGGGAACGCAAGTCCCGTTGCGACGGGATCAAACCGATCTGCTCCACCTGTCGACGTCGGGCGCTGGGAATTGAACACTGCGTCTACAGGGTGGGGAATGCACGTACAGAATGCAGCGATGAGTGAGTGACAACCAGAGCTTCGGTGAACCAGTTCATTCTGAGTTGAGTTGGCTGACAAGTGGCTGAAGCTATACCAAAGCTCTACACGATCGGATCCGCCATCTGGAACGTCAGCTGGAACAAGTTTCAGCATTGAATGCTTCAATTCCTGACGCTCTTCCAGATGGAATCACCAGTAGGACAGAAGGTACACAAGGCACACAAAGCCAAGTCGAGCTGGACGCTCTCGTCATGAGCATATCTCAAGCCCAACTGCTCACCCCTTCATCCTCTACTGCAACGGAAAGTATTGAGAATTCTAGTCATGCAAGACGAGTTACTGCCATGGGCACGACCACTTCCGAAGAGGAAATTGGACATCGCTGTGACACAAGCGAGGCTTTCTATGGTTCCTCTTCGGCTGCCTCATTTTTGAAAGAGACTTGCGGAACTGCAATACCCCCCTCAAACCAGCAGACGAATCCTCCAACTTTTGCTTCGCAACCTATGTTTCTTTATAACGATGTTGACAAGTTTGCTCTTCCTCCACGGCGCCTAGCAGATCACCTTTTAAAGAGATACTTTCAGCGCACTTACTGGCTCTACCCCATATTTGATAAGGATGCCTTTGAGCATGCCTACAACTCGCTTTGGTTGCCCAGTGGACAAACTTCAAGTCTAGACGAATATCGGAACCTAGGTTTAGGGGAAGATGCCACTACAGTTGCCTTCTTTTCTTCCCTCAATGCCATTTTCGCATTGGGATGCATCTCCTCAGATCTTTCCATCGCGGCCAAGACGACAGCCTACGAAGTCTTCTTCAGCCGAGCCAAGGATAAAGTCAACCTTGAGCTCCTGGATATCAATGACTTGAGCGTTGTCCAAACTCTTCTACTAGTTGGCCTCGTCCTACAAGGTACTTCATTCCCAGATCGCTGTTGGAATACTACAGGATTGGCTTGTCGAGTGGCACAGGGTTTGGGCCTGCACAGTATGCCGCCCTACAGCCAGCATGAGTCACGAATACACCGTATCAGGCGGCGTACATGGCACGGCTGTATCGTACTAGATACGTAAGGACGCAAATAAATCTTTTTCTTGCATTCACTAATGATTATAGGCTGGTGAGCATGACGTTCGGTCGACCAACCATGATCACTAATGTTTCTGCTCTTGTTCTACCTGAAAGGACTGTCTGTGATCCGAATACCGAGGATATAGAACAGATCAAACTACAGTTTCAGATAGAGACCGTTCGTCTAAGCATCATTCTCGATAGCATGTTGTCAAAAGTGTACAAACCTTGGCAATACAAGTTGCCCCATGACGACCATGGCACTGTGCCTCACACGGATATCAACAATCAGAGTATGGACGTCTTTGCTGAGCTACAAGGGAGGCTCCGGGCTTTCGAGCTTGGCCTTACCAGCTTTCTCTCGTGGAATAAACCCCTGGCTAGGAGGGAAATCCCGCCACATGAGGCTACAATCATCTCTATTCAAAGAAATGTATTGCAGGCACGGTAAGATCTTCAATATATTAAATTACAAAAGTCATATTTGCTAACAAGCATTAGTCTTACGTATCTAAAAGTCATGCTTTACCGCCCAATCTTGAGCCAGCTTCTAGCTCTTGATACTTCTCATGGCGCCCGTGATGATTTACACTCATCCTTCAAGCATGATGGCGCCAGAGCATGTATACGCTCTTCAATCCATCTCATCAATCTAGTCTACGAAACATTTCGTACCGAAATCGCCGAAGCATGGTGGTGGAACAGTCTATGTAATTATACCTTTCCGGCTTGCAGGTCTAGACTAACCAAAGTAATACAGACGCTTGCACCGCCAGTTTGGTGCTCATGACTTGTCGCCTATGTCCCTCATTATGGGCCACTCTAGATCGAGTGAGCGTGATCGAGGCATTGAACAGATGTCACGCTGTTTTAGAAGTCATCTCTTCATTTAGCCTGTCTATTCGCAAGTCCTTCAATCTACTCACCAAGATGCATCAAACTATTGAAGGAAGGCAACAAGGTTAGTACTAAGCAATGCAATCCTACATGCGTCTTTTGGCTAATATCGCATAGCTGAAGACGAATCAAGCGCATACTCGCAAGAAACCGAAAGACATGGGCTGTTGGATACACTCCTGGAAGGTGATCTATCTCTCCAGAATGCTTTGACTACATCTTTTCCCTTTGACCCCGATATGGTAGTTTTTCCATATTGGGAGGCAGCAAACTTGGGAGGGTAGTTCTAGATAAGCACATCTATCGGTTCCTGTTGCAGATGGCCGACTTAGTTGTTCGTGCACACGTGATTTTTCTCTTTCCCCAATGCGGTCGTGATATTAAGATTGAGAACTCTATTTTCAAGCAAAAATGACTCTGTGGTCTATTAACTATGAAATATGCTATCTACAGGAATCAGTTGATTACAACCTAGGGCGCTCCTGGATGTTAAGAGCCAAGTCTTTTGCCATGGCCGAGCCAATGTGTTCACAGATCGCCATAGTAGTAACCATAGGATTAACACCACTCGCGCTAGGAAAAACGCTTGCATCTGCAACAATCAAATTCTCACATCCCCAAACCCTACCAAACTCATCCACAACACCATCAGCTTCCTTGGCGCTCATTCGGCATGTGCCCATCTGATGAGCTGAGCCATAAGGTGTGTCTGGTGTCTTGTTCCCATGAGATTCCATAGCCTTCAGCCACTGCGAAAACTTCACATCAGTGGCCTTTGCAGGGCTATAAATATCATTTGACAAATCTTCTTCTTGACGTATAAATGGTTCAAAGCCGGGAAGGACTGGATGTATCTCCAGGGCACCTTGGGTATAGAGGATTTTTGCTAAAGCAATCATGCCCTCCAAATTGTGACTGACATCGAATTTGGAGGGAGTATAGACCAAGCGAGGCGTACCACGTACAGGGTCAACTGTAATGTGACCGCTGTCACGATCTCGAGTAATAGCAATGTATGCTTCCATGTGTCTGTACTTGGATATGAGAGCTTTGTAGTCAAGTCCCGATGTCCAATTCAACCATGTTAGACACGCGGAAGGCTAACACTGTCAGTTTTGCTTCGAATATTTGATATCGGAAAAGCTTACTATCATTGAAGGACGCTCAAGCCTCACGCCATGTCCCTGTCCATCCAGGTTGTCGAAGCTCGATACCACAGAGGTGAGAATTCCGCCTACCCCTTGTTAGTAAACCAACGCTGCTAGAATAGGAAAGTCTCGGGGCAATGGCATACCTTCCCACGGCCGTGTCTCCTGTTCGAAGACTGCTGATACAAATGATGTTGGATGTAAATGAAGGTTACGTCCAATATGCTTGTTCTATGCTGACGCATTAGCAAATCACATTTCAACAATCAAAAGAGAGCCTATGCTGTCTACCTTGAGCCCACTGTTCTTCAAGATAACAGGGCTACATAGACTGCCTGCCGAAATAACAACCCTCTTTGCGTTAATTGTTATCGATCTGGCCGAGGCATCTGTGCCATCTCTTGATTTCCAAGTTCCAGTCACACCACAAGCGACCTCCTTTCCACCTTGCTTTTGGAAAAGAACCTTGTTGACGTGAAGGCCTGAGATGAACTTGGCTCCGCACCTGGCTGCATCTGGTAACCAACCATTGACTGGGCCTTGCTTCTGACCCATCCAGCAACCCAGAGAGCAGTATCCGTCCTGGTGCTCACAATGGCCCGTGTTCTGGGGCACCTGTTTAGCGCTGTACCCAAGTCTGCGCGCACCCTCTAGCAAAACCGAGTTGCCGTGGTTGTGCTTCATAGGCTCGTTACTGACGCCCATACGCTCGCAGACCGAGTCAAGATGGGCTTGGAACTCTGATGACTTGAAGAATCCAAGACCTTTCTTGTCTGCCCATTCATCGCGCACTGTGTTCTGGAGTTGTAAGCAAGCGCTCCAGTTGACAGTTCCGCCTCCGCCAAAGCATGACCCTGCAAGTGTAGAGATAGATCCATCTTCAGAAGATACTAGACCTCCCTGCTCGAAAAGGTGGAAATATCCTGCACTTTCGCTCAGAGGCAGCGACGAGGTTTCATAATGATAACCTTTGTCCACCACCAAGACGCGATAGCCTGCCATAGCAATAGTCCTTGCGACGACGCCTGCGCCGCATCCTGAGCCCACAATGACAACATCTGTATCTAGTTGAACGTGGGTATCCGAGTTGTTGAACTGCATGAACTCAAAGGGGTAGGATTCAACCGGGTGCCACCCAACTGGAGTGGATGGGAAACCAACTACTTGGTTGAAAAGAGAACTTGATCGGAGGTAAACATGCCTGCCGATGATTGAGAGTTGTTTGAATAGGACACGGAAGGTGGCCAAAGAGCTCGTTCTCCAAGAATTCAACACAAGTGTCCGATCATGAATAGACAGGTCGCAAAATAGTGTGAACTGGCCAGTGAGGGGAAGTACACCAGCGCGATTCCTACCATATCGCGATATTAGCAAACCATGTTGCAGATCAAGCTAGAAGCTGAGCGGGCGTACCTGAGAAGTGAGCATATTGTACCAATCCCAGACAGTTTATCAGCAGGGAGACCGGCCAACAGCCGCTTCAAGATTTCTTGGAACAGTGGCATCTGGGAAGGCATTTCGGCAAGAAAGGCCTTGAGTGTTGTGGCATCACAATCGGTAACAGCACTCTTCTGGATAGATGGCATCGAGCTTTCGGGACAAGGAGCAATGATCGTATCCATAATAGCCATCAGAACGTGCCATTGTGCTTCTGTCAGAGGCTCTGAAGCTGGACCTTTTGGAAGGCCAATCGAAGTACGGTCCGTCATTGCGAGGCGTATCTTTGTCCTCTATCTCCAGGATGAATGAACTGCGAGAGTCTGGCATCTACAGTCCCTAGAATCAGGCGACGGACATTCTTAAGATCATACATGACCGTGCACATCACATGCTAACCTGGGGTAATGCACTAACCCCAAGTTTACCCCTCATTGTCCCATGCTTTACTAGACACCAAGATCGTTAGTCCATTGTCTATTGATGCAATCATTCCGACGTGGATTTGCAAAACCCGGAACGGGCCCGTGCTCGCAACCTTGACCAAATTTGATTTCCCAGACATAGCCATATCCAGGATCACAATCATAATGTCTTGACATAACACAGCTCTTGTTACATATAATTCCCACCCGGATCTACCCTAACTAATTCTAAATATCAATTTACATACTATCTTTTTAAGTATCTATTAAGACTCAGTAAAACGCATTTATAGATTACCAATTCAGGTATTCATGCTAAATAATTCAGCCTCGGTACAATGCGAAGTGGGTACTTGCGTCAACGCTAACGGGACGATTCCGTGAAGTCAAAGCGTGTTTAAACCTTATCAATCTGTCACGGGACGATTCCGTTACCAGGCTTGTTGCCGGTAGGTAACTCGAACTTCCATTCGGTCAGGTCCGTTATTCAAAGATTGATAAAGCTTAACTAATGGCGTGCCGAGGCCAGGACTCTAGGGCCCCGAGTCTACCTTTGGAATTGCCTCGGTTTGATGTACCTAGAGTGAAACAAATACTAGACCATGTTCCTCAAATCAGTGATGCACGTTCAATTTGCAGCTGGTACATGGGGCTAAAAGCCTATTCTCAACCTTTAACTTGATTCAATCTTTGCAACCCCATATCACCATAAGCCATGTCTCTTACATTGTCAAAGTGGGAGAAGCTCGGGTTAGCACTACGTCTATCATATGTTGGTTTGTAATGACAGCTGCCTGGTCGAGCACCCGAAGCTAATATATCTGTTCTTGAAAGTACCTCTAGCTCTTACTTACATGTTACGATCGCTATTTATCACGAGGCGTAAAGGTATCCCATCACGCTTGTTCCTCATTTGCGCAGGCTTGAAAACAGCACTTGGATTCTCGGCTCGGCAAATTCAGTATTTGACTCTATCAACTAGAGAGACATACAAAACATGGATACGGCGGCGAAGCGACAAAGCGAATAAACTCGGACATCAGGGACATGTCGCAAGATTTACATATGACCGAGAGGTTCTAGAAGATGGAAAGTCGTCGCTACTTTGGATAGGCGATCGTCAGCAGGCAAAGAAGGTTGTCCTGTTCTTCCATGGAGGCGGTTATGCGGCCCCAATAACGACAGGACATTTGGAATGGTGCTGGCGAGCGTATGTCGTTGCGGGCATCGAAATGGGAATCGAAGTTGCAGTGGCTGTTCTCGAGTACACTTTGACTCCCGAGGCGAGATACCCGGTTCAGCTACGCCAAGCAGCGAGCGGACTGGCTTATCTTATACACAAGCGAATATTACCTCAAGACATTATAATTGGAGGGGATTCTGCCGGCGGACAATTGGCAGCCCAGTTGCTCTGTCATTTACTTCAACCAGAACCAACAGTCCCGGAAATCATCTTATCCGAGCCTCTCGCTGGTGCCTTTCTGGTTTCTCCGTGGGTGGCCCGATCCACAGACGATTCTTCATTCAGGGAGAATTGTGCTATCGATATGCTTTCGAAACCGATTGTGGAATCATTTACAAAGGAGCTGCTAGGGCCTGACGTTAAGCCGACTACCTCAGCATTTCCTCTGGATAGGGACAAGTCTTGTTTGGTCGGAATGGCATCTATCTTGAGCGAGCTTTTCGTGACTGTAGGAGCACATGAAGTCTTTCGAGACCAGGTGATCACATTCAAGGAAAGGGTTCAGCTTTTAAATCCTGATCTGAACTTGATATTTCAGTGCTATCAGAGCTGTGCACATGACTTTATAATACTTGAAGGCAAACAGGGACAAGATGGAGAGTGCACCCGAGATATGAAACAGTGGATAGTTGATTTACTAGCTACAAAATAGGGCTATAGTTGATTTATTTTATCTACCGGGCGCTTATTCGATTGTTGAGACCAGCTTGCTACAGAATTCCTTAAAGAGACGTCCATCATGTACAGAGATGTAGAGGGGACTTGTTTGAATGATTTGTCTATAATTGCGGATTCTCAAGTCATAAGGGCAATGCAGAGTCAGACTTAACGTAAGCCAAATCACAAAAGGTCGCCACTCAATATATAAAAAGTCCAGGATTTACATCATGACCATAGCAACACATGTCGCTCCAAGAGCCAACCACATCTTTGGCCAGTTTCCAGCAGCGCTATTGGTCGAACCATCAGTAGCTGATGCAGATGCAGATGCACTGCTACCCGATGAGGTTGCATCAGCGCTAGTTGTCTCTGCCTTGTTATTCTTGAAATCAGTACTTTCAGTCTTGCTGGAGTCGTCGGATGATGCTGTCGTGGAGGCCTCGGAATCGGTCTCAGTAGCAGTCTTGGTGGTGAAGGTGGACTCGGAAGATGCTTTGGAAGATGCCTCGGAAGAAGTCTTGGAGGCAGTTTCAGAAGCAGTTGATGACTCCTTGTCGTCATCATTCTTGCTACCATTGTCCTTCTCATCGAACTTGATGCTCTTGTATGAACCTGTCTTATCGCTGTAGGTGTAACTGTCGGCAGGGTTGAGATTCTCGATCATGATCTTCTGAACGGTCATAGTGTAAGGCGCGCCAGCATAATCGGTCTTTCCACCAGCCCATTCAATAGTTCCCTCTGCGTTGTCAGGATCACCACCAGCCCAGATACCAAGCTTGACGCGCATAGGAGTCTGAGGGTAGTTCTCTCCTCCGAGGGCATCAGCGTACTTGAGGGAACGGACCGCGACGTTGTTGATGTACCACTCGCAAGAATCCTTGGTCCAGTGAATAGTGTAGTTGTGGAACTCCTCCTGGCTCTTGGTAACGGGGAAAGTGGCGCTTCGGGTGTCTGCTTGACTGTTTCCTTTGCCGTAGTAGTTGGTCTGAACGTCTCCGTCTTTGCCTCCAAGCCACTCCCAGTCAACTTCATCGAGAACGTCGGAAAGAAGAACGACAGAAGAGACGATACCAGTTCCTGGCGCGGCCTTCAAGTGAACCTCCATGCGACCGAAGAACATATACCATTTGCTCTGAATAGTGGGTGAATCGCCATGCTTAGCGACAGTAAATTCAGCACCATCAGAAGTATACTTGACGCTGCCATGACCGGTTCCCTCCCAATTATCGTCATCAGCACCTTTCGTAAAGTCGACCGAGTATGATGAAGAAGCAAGACCTTTGTTAGGCTCACATGCTGGCATATAATCAGTGCGTGCTAAGAAACAAAGCGGATACTATCACGTACACTTCTTCATGGGGTTGCACTCGCTATAGGTCTGAGCAGTGGCCGAAGCAATAAGACCCGCAAGGGCGATCTTGGACCAGGCCGGATACATCGTGGGGCTGGAAAGAAAAGTAAAATAAAATAAAATAAATAAATAAAAATATTAAAACGGTATTAAAAACGAGTGAGGAGTCGTAGTAGGTAACAACAGAGAACGAGTGACTCTTAAAAGAATGCGACGTTGGCCTACCACGAAAAGTGAAATAAAATAAAGATGCGCAGAAGCAAACTTCAGGTAAGTGGGAGGAGAATGGCAGATCTAAAAGCGAACGCGACAGTGTTATCTGCTGTGCCTGGCAAACTTTTTTTTTTCAGCTAAAGCCTGTTGTTGGGTTGTCCATTGTTGTGACGGATAAGGCAATCGAAAGGGGGGGAGATGAAGATTGACCCATTAAGACTGGGTACCGTTGCGTAACGCAATCCTTGCTGGTGGAGACAGGTGTTCTGACGCGTAATTAACCGGTGGGAACGGGAACTCGTCACTGTTTGTTTATGGGGGAACAACTCAGCTGATTCCTTGTTGATGTTAGCTGGAGATCGGATATCTTGGGCCGTGTTATCAGCACCTTGAAAGCCTAGAGCTGAAGTGATTTGATGGACTCGGCGCATCTTACATTATAGCATCATCAACTTTTGCCCTGTAGATCCCAGTGGACTCTGTTCATTTATTATTAGTCAGGCACGAGAAAATTCCTGTCAGCTCGTAACTAAGGTTTCGGATACAGAGATAGACATGGATTTCATCTGGCGAGAACCTTCTTTGATTGCCAACACGGTAAATACCACTCTCAAACTTTTGCAACTGTTGTATTATCCCGTAACCTTGAGTAGCGCGAGATTGATTTACCAGCACAGATCGTGTGCGACACTGGTTTCGGTTACCTTCGATCCATGTCCGAGAGCCCGAGACTTTTGCGCCCTTGCAGTAAAAATAACTGACGCTAAACCTGATTTTGTCAATTCCGCTGAGTAAGTTGGTGTAGGGTAGGTAGACTTCTACATGAATCACAGAGAGGAGAAGGGGACGTCAAACTTGCAGACCAAGCTCATAAATAAATAAATGTAATTATTCCGTGTACTAAATTTATGCAGATATGTTTCGCAAGAGCTATAGGTACTATAGATTACCATTAGTTTCTTGTAGTCCAGTGTTGGTGGTCGGTCTTTGGAAGACTTGAGTTAAAAAAAGCAATTACATGTCAACTAACCATCAACGTACGCCCAATTTCCCCAGAATGTTCTGAAATTCCAATCAAAGCACTCTAAACTTAATAATGTCATATTGAACCAACATCTAATAATGTTACTTTCTAGAAGCAGCAGTACTAAGCCACAAACCCAGCTCAACTCCAACCCTCGCTCCCTGGTCAATCATACTAAGATGACCAGCCTTATCGATAACGATCACCTCTCTCGCTTTGAGCGCGTTCCCTAATCTGTGCGCAACTTCCACTGGGAGCCACTTATCATCGGCTCCCCAGATAATCTTGATTGGCAGCTTCGGCTCAACCTCCCCATATCTCGCCTCCACTTCCTCTGTCGATCTGGAATTGGCTTGGCACAATTCTCGAATGAACCCTCGCTTTCCACCGTCTCGAAGCCAAGGTTCTTTGAGCATCTGCATGGTCTCCTTTGGTAACTCGTAGTATGCAGCGTCTCTGATGTAACTCTCCAAAATTCCCTCGAAAGCCGTGTCGGGGAGTTGTTCAAAGAGCTGGGGATTTTCAGCAATGACTTTGAAGAGAGGTTGGCCAAAGGGTCCAATCGCGACAACGTCAATGAGACACAGGCTTGCATATGGCAAGTCATGCAACAGATAACCTCGTAAACTGACAAGTCCAGCGTTATCATGGGCTATGACGTGAGCTTTCTCATGAGCCCAGTCCGCTTGCCAGGATTTGAACAGTGCAGCAAACACCTCTGCCTGTCGCGCGAGATTACTGTCGTACTCTTCCACTGGATTCGAACTGGTGGTCTCTGTGGAATCTAGCTTTTTCTCTGCAGGCGTGTCGCCGAAGCCGGGTCTGTCGAATAGATACACGTGAAACTGACAAGACAGTGAGAGTGCGAAAGGGACCCAGACGCGAGATGACCAGGGAGTTCCATGAATAAATATGAGAGGAGGGGATTTGGGGTCACCCAATGAACCCCATTTCACATCATAGCTATGTGATGAAGTTTGATAATAAAAGCTTTGAGTCAAAGCTGTAGGGTCATTTTGTGATGAGGTCATTGTGAGATTGAGTGTTGAAGTGGGACGAAATCTCATGCAAATTTGAACAACAATAAGAGACAAAAAACAGGTAGATTGATCTTTATCACAATGCACTATTTATACACTGCTGGTGACCAATTTAGTGTAGAATATGATGACATTTGAGTAAGATGGAGGCTAAGATGAATGAGATGAGCGAATCAACGACCCCGCGCCTTTATTTTGACATCTCATTCCAGGCGATTGATGATGTAAAGTGCGCCCTTCAGCTGACAATAAGGATAAGTATTTTTGTGGCGACCGAACTCCCTTTCCTTTCTACTCTCTTCCTACATCATCAGATCACGAAAAAGGGCGTTGGAGATCATTCCTTCCTGAACACTAAAGTACCCTTGATGCGATTCCATCATGTCGACTACGACAGCCGTTCAGCTTGAAGCCTTTGGCAACGGCACAACCTACGAACCCAACACGACCTCAACTCTTCGCCCAACAAGAGCCGGTCTCTCCGAAAATACCTCACAGGGCCATTCAGAGTCTGACGACCCAGCACTTGAAGCTTCACGTATCGCGGACAGTACTGTTCCTGATGGAGGCTATGGCTGGGTTGTCATCGGTGCCTGCGCCATCGTAGCATGGTGGGTTATCGGACTCACCTACGTCTGGGGCGTGTACCAAAACGCTCTCATTGAGCGCAATGTCGGATCTCCTCTTGCTTTATCCTTCTGTGGTTCGCTATCACCAGCATTGATGGCTACTCTTGGAGTGATTGTGTCAAGAATGCTGCGAACATTCGGGACACGCAAATTCAGCGCTTTCGGAATTATGCTCATGGCACTTTCTCTCATTGGAGCAAGCTTTGTCACAGATCATCTTGTTGGATTGATCTTTCTTCCTGGTATTCCTCTTGGCCTGGGTATGGCCGGTTGCTTCATGTCCTTCTCTGTCGTTCCGGCGCAGTATTTTATGAAGAAGAGAGGACTGGCCAACGGAATAGTCTATGCTGGCGGTGGTTTTGGCGGTGCGATTATGAGCATTGCTACTAATTCGCTCATCGAGAAGCATAGCGTCGAGTGGGCTTTTCGTATTACTGGCATCTTGATCGCTGTTTCCGGACTTCCGGCTGCACTTTTAATCCAAGAGAGGACACCCTTGGCAAAAACTGGAATCGTTGACTGGAGACTCTTTCGACAGCTCAACTTTGCTATCCTCTTCTTTGCTGCGAGTATTGGTATCTTTCCTCTTCTTGTTCCGCCTTATTTCCTTCCTCTCTACTCTCGCTCTATGGGTCTAAGTACAAGCACTGGTGCTGGACTGGTGGCGGGCTTCAGTTTTGCATCTGCTGTGGGACGAATCATTAGCGGCTATCTCTGCGATACCTTCGGTCCATTGAATACACTTGCGGCCTTCGTCCTCGGCAACTCGCTCACCATGCTTGCCCTCTGGCCTGCCTCGACGACACTCGCGCCGTTGGCCGTTTTCGCCGTACTCAATGGTTTGATGAACGGTGGATTCTTTTCCTCCATGCCAACCGTTGTCGGGAACGTTTTTGGATCAGCCAGAGTATCAACAGCTATGGGTATGGTTATCGTCGGCTGGATAGCCGGCTATCTCTTTGTAAGTCTACCGATCAATTGCTTCCATACTCTGAAGAGCCTTATCTAACATTTTTAGGGGTCTCCTATTGCTGGTTTTCTTCTCCAAGCTCATGGAGGTGCAGACGAAGGGCTGGGTGCATATCGACCTGCCATGTTCTACGCCGGCTCCATGTCGGCAATTTCTACCACTCTGACTGTTATTTTGCGATGGAGGATTAACAAAAAGTTGTTGGCCAAGGTTTAGCTTAAGAGTTAATATGGGCGTGTAGGAACAGTGATTAGATTGGAGAGGCGCGTCTGAGTCTCCAGGCATACGCAAGCAAAAGTCTACAACAGTTCAGCACACATCTTTAGAACAAAGTAACAAAAGATTAGAGCATGTTAGCCATGTAATATGTTGACTTCCCCCATCCCAGGAGGAAGCGGAAGAGTTTCGATTATTTCTAGAAAGATGATCAACAGCTATCCTATATCTTTCTCATTTCTTCTCCTTCTTCTTTCTCTCAATACACGTTGGACAGTTATCGTTGTTAGGTAAATAGTCCACCGAAGTCGGGTAATGAACCCCTTCACAACGGCCATTTTTCTTGAGACCTTCGCACATTACGGTGGGCTGGCAAGTTGTGTTTAGAACCGTAAAGCAGGCGGAACACTTGTACACGTTTCGATGAGTCGTGCACATCTTGGGTAAAGTTGTTATAGAAAGTGTAAGGAAGCTGATAATAGTGGAGAGATTATTCCAGAGTAGGCTTTTGCTAGGAAGAATTATAATGTTAGAAGTTTAAAGCTAGGCATCTGAGGCTCGGGCGGCGTAATATAGGCCCAATGGAACAGTGAATTGTTAAAGAAAAATGGCTTATAACAGAAACATCTGCCACCTCTGTAATTTATTATCACTGACTCACAATATGCTCTTCATTACAGGTCTCCTTATCACGTCGATAGCTGTTCTGAACCTGATTCAGATAATAGAGTAGAAGGATAATCTCATTGCCCAAGCGCGCTTCTGGATAAAGTCACCTATCTGAAGCCTGTAGCTTGAGAGCCTGGAAGGCAAGGCCTAGTGGTTGAATGGGTTGGTTGCCTGTGAGATAGTCCACA
This sequence comes from Fusarium algeriense, assembly GCA_002982035.1. Classification (NCBI taxonomy): domain Eukaryota; kingdom Fungi; phylum Ascomycota; class Sordariomycetes; order Hypocreales; family Nectriaceae; genus Fusarium; species Fusarium algeriense. The sequence goes on along the minus strand of PVPY01000330.1, from coordinate 5,240 downwards.
TTATATGACTGCATTGTGGTTAGAATGATAGATATCTTACACAACCTATAGCTGACTTAAATGATGAGGTCTGCATTGGCTTGCCAAGTGCTATCTGCTTTCCGTGATCTAGATCTAACTCACTTCACAGGATCATCCCCGTCAAAATGTCAGCAAAGCCTTGACTAATGGCAATGGCTTAACGTACCCAATTGAGGTCAACCCTGTTTCCTTCATACTTGGGGACTGTGTACTCTTCAGATGTGAGACAATAACTTAAAGGCCTGGTTCTTTCTAGACTAAGGTCCCATTATGCGCAAAGCGTCTTCCAATCATTATTATCCTAATTGACATACAGGCCACTATGGCTAACATGAAGATTTAGTTTTAAGATTGCCTTTTCGTATTAAACGGCTTGAAAAGTGGCGACTCACCATGGTTCATTTCGATGAGGAAAACCTCAATCAACATGTGCACTTTGGCGCAGGCAATGTGATTCACATGTCTCGGTCTATACCGAAATAACCGACATTTAAACTCAGTTTTAAACTCAGTCTTAAACTCAGTCCTTACAGGGATAATAAATACGAACGGGATTGACAATAGCAGAATCCGTTTCTAGGTAGTAGAATGCTTGCAAAATGTGCCAACAAGTGACGCAGCTGCAGGTTGTATGAAAATAACTACAAAAGTGCGCTTACATATACTGTAATAGGTAATAGAAATACAGTTTTTTTTTTTTCCATGTGAAAAGGTTACGGCGCTTATTCTAGTTCTTTGCATGGCGCTTGAATCAGTTCCAGAGCTATCCGTTAGGCCATGGCTTGTAAGTTCAGTCCGAAAGAGCAGCCCGGCCGGCCCGCCCCGAGTAGGTAAATTAGAGTTCTAACACCAGATATCTGCATACCCTAGTCCTATTTTGTAGGAAGATGCGAGCGCTATGGCCTATATCAAGGTCACGTAGGTATGTATTCAACCAATCGGAGGGCTGAAGTACGATTTGAATTAGGACATGCACACTTGATTCTTCGTATATATACAATGATCTGCATACTAGCATACGGTCTGGAACCTGACATACATACAATTGTCTCCACGACACGGCACATCTGCCCTATCGCCGATCGTCCAACGCGAATCTGTCCGTAAGAAACTTTCTGTAGTGTTTGAGCTGGCCAGCGCGCGAGATGCTGTCGATCTCGTCTTTGGTGAGACTGAATGTTGGTAAGTTCTCGAAATAAGCTTTCAACCTCTCCTCGCTTCGAGTAGTTGTGATAGCCGCGATTTGCTGGTCGATGCACCATCTCAATGCCACATCAGCGTCTGATACGTTATACTTGTTGGCCAACTGGGTGTAGAGGTCGTTAACTGGTCCTGGAGGCACTTCGGTTAACGCCGTTAGGACTGAGTATGCTGACACAGCAATATTACGTGTCTTCAGGAACTCAATCAGAGTACCCCGCTGAAGATAAGGATGATACTCGATCGAATTGACGGCTGGGGGGATTTCAGCTGTCTCCAAAACCGCTTCGATATGTTCTTGAAGAAAGTTGGAAACGCCAATTGATCTAGCCTTTCCAGACTTCTTGATCTCCTCCATTTGTGACCATACCTGTTGTAAATCCTCTTTATTGTCAGCCATATAAGGCCCATGCACAAGGTAGAGGTCCACGTAGTCAAGGCCGAGTCTGCTCAAAGAGCCTTCGAACTCGGCTTTGACGTCCCTCTTTTCGGTTCCGCATAGTTTTGTAACTACGAAAAGCTCAGAACGAGGGATTGAGGAAGATCTCACGGCTTCACCGAGTTCCTCTTCATTGTTGTACACTGCCATTTGGTCAGTCATTATACGAGACATGCCTTGCTACTCCCATGTATACTCACACTCGGCACCATCGAGGTGACGATATCCATGCTCAACTGCAAGACGAGTCATGTCCACGATGGCCTGGTTCTTCTGGTTTCGAGATGTTTTGTGCAGGACGGTGCCTAGCCCATAGCCGAGCTAGTAAGAACTCAGCACCTATCCACACTATTGGACACGGGAAAGCAAAACTTACCATGGGCATAGTATTGCCATCATTCAATTTCAGTATGCCTCCACCAAACTTTTGCATATTCCCTGCCTCCAGTGGCATTCGGCACTGCCCGCCTTGGCAATCTCGATGCATCAGGACTAATGAGAAAGTCTAACGAGGAGAGAGGTGTTGGACTGCTGTAAAAATAGCACGTTGAGTCGCGATAATCACCACTCAATTGTATTCCTTATATGGTAGTTGAGAGGCAGTGACCCTTGTCGATTTTTGACCAGTGGTTTTATTTGTCCACCCACCCTCCCCCTGTTATTATCTTTATCAATCGGACACCGCCTGTTGTGACGGAGTTTTTTTTTCCTTTTTTTTTTTTTTCCCTTCTTGTATACTTTACTCCGGCACTTTTACCACCACAATGTCTAAAGAGCTCCAACTGATGTTTAGAGTTTTATCATTCTGGCTTGCGGCCCGTTTCAGCCGTATTAGTCTCAAGGTCTTTTTGCAAGCACGCAACACTTTTCAAAATCGGATCATGAAAGCAGACATCAACGATAAAGCGAATTTGCTTATGAAGTTGGCAGAATAGACGGACAAGGAAGATTACAAATAGGATTATTAAATATTTTGGTGTGATATACTCTAATAATGATCAATCTGTCTTTCAGGTTTCCCTGATCTTTATATCCATCCACCTATCTGGAACTCCCCTTTCACTCATGCCCAATCGGCTGGGCCGATTGCTAACACAACTGCCGGGCTATTACAAGCAGCTGGATGAACGCTAAGTGGGTTCGATGTGCAACCACTAGACTACTGTATGTGTGACAGCGGTTAAGCTTTACGCACGGCCCTTCGAGTTGCGGACTGCAAGGATCACCGCAGTGCCTGTAGGAATATTAGCCTCGGTTCAACTTTCGAGATTCAATATATTTATCTCTTGAAGACAAGAGGCTTTCTCACCAAGTAAACAACGCCAAACACCAGTATAGGACCTTATCTCCATGTCTCCTCCATGCACCTTGAACATGTCAACCAGTTCCAGGCAACAATCTGGACTTGCGTGTGAAGAATGTCGACGACGAAAGTCAAAATGTGATCGAGTTCGGCCCATCTGTGGGGGATGTGTCGAGGCAGGTGTTGAATGTGCTTTCGTGGAAGATAGGCCAAAAAGAGGACCCAAAAAGGGACAATTGAGAGCGTTGAGAGCTCGAATAGGTCAGTGCCATTCTTCATCAACTTGACTTTGACTTCTGTTTCTGAAGCCCTATGATACAGCCACGTTAGAGCAACAACTCGCTGGCCAGTCAGAGATCGAGGTTGCCGACGACACTCACACTCAAACTCATAGTAGCAGCCTTAGCCATAGCAATGATCATGGTATTGATGCTATGTCAGCGACACCATTAGAAGAGATAGACTGGACCATACCATTCGATATGGCACAATCAACTTGGCTGGAGCAGCCAGGCAGCATATCAGAAGCTAATTTTGGAGAAAACTGGCAAGACTACAGCTTGGTGTCACAGGAAATCGAACTATCACCCCAACAACTCACACAGACAACAGATGAGATATCAGTCACCTATGACCTCCCTCCTTTGATACAGCTTGATCTGTAAGTTGCCAAAAACTCCAATGGTCTCCAAACTTCTTATCAGAGAAGAACGTAAGCGCTGATGTAAGCTCCTGTTACATCTATCAAGAGACCAGCTATATTTCGATAGGGTGTACCCCCTGTTTCCCATGGTCCACAAGCGACGTTATCTCTCCTGGTCAAAGCTCAAAGTTATCACTCCTGATCGTCAGTGTTTGAGATTGGCTATGAGAGCACTTGCCGCATCTATGTCTTCTCAGTTCCGTTTCCATAGAGAAGAGCTGTATCTCAAAGCAAGACAGATGGCTGAGGATCTTGACGCAAGCGACTTAGGACTGCCTTGGACAGATGCTGAGATTAGCATCGAGCAGATACAAGCGTGGCTTGTCCTTGCGCACTATGAGCTTCTGGCCCCTCATAGGTATCCAGCCATGACAACAGCGCGGCGGGCGTTCCGTCTCGTACATCTCTCGCGACTACATTGTAGCGACTACAAAGATCTCCGTACAGGTAGCAGGCCACCCTCGTCGTCTGGCGACTCTCCTTCAACCCGACTTGATTTCCTGACAGCCGAAGAAAGAAGAAGAACATTCTGGGTTGCGTTCTGCTTGGATCGTTTCTTGAGTGCATGCGAAGAGTCTCTACCAACCATCCACGACGAAATTGTACGTTTGGATTTCACAAGACGCTATTTTTAACGCTCATGCTGATCACCGTAGATATCGGTCCGCCTTCCATGCCCAGAGCGGAACTTCCAAATTGCAGACGAAGTCAAGATGGGCTTCGCCGAAGAGGCACTCGAGAACACAAGCATGGAACTATCATCACACTTCGCTGAATTTGTTATTGGTATGGCTCTTTTTGGACGCTGCATCGCCCATAAGTACATCCAAAAAAGCGACGTGTCTCTGGAAAAAGACAATAGGTCATTTTGGGCCAGACACGAGTGGCTAGCATCAGCTGCAGAAAAACAGGTTGGCCTATTATCGTACAAGACAAGTGATATGGACGACGAACCGATGGAAATCATGAATTGTATGGTGATGTATGATTGCATTATAGCCCTCGCAAATGCAAGCGACGCGTTACCTCGGAAGACAGAGGAAAAGCAACTTGCTGCCGAGACGTGTGAGAAGTTGGCTTGCGAGGCAGCTATCAAGATGGCTGACTTATCGGAATTTATCACAAACTCTACTTGTTTCAAGGTAAGTTAGACGCCTGTCACTTTCCAGCCCCCGTTAACTGATCCAGGCGCACCCATATCTGCCTCTACTACTGGCCTCGGCTATCTCATATCTTAGTACAAGCCCAAAAGCACGGGGAGATCGAACACTGGATAGCCAGATGGAGTCTGCCAGGGTCCAGTTAACTGGAGCATTAGAAAGTTTCCTTGAGATCCACAATCAGGCGAGGCAATTCGTAGATAGCCTGAAGCTGTGGAAGATGATGGATAAAACAGAGTTTGGAGACAGGTATCCAACAACAAGTGGCGTATAAGAGTTATATATTGCATATAGATAATATTTTCTCTTATATTAAATTAGATTTAGAGAGAATAATAACACTCTATTTGTTTTATAAGAAAAAGTAAGAACCTTTTTAAAACTAAAAATATTATTTATTTTTATATATTACTT
>PVPY01000329.1:0-40909 GCA_002982035.1 Fusarium algeriense | reverse complement strand
GTGGAGGAGCTGCTAGGGGTGACTGAATTCGAGGCGGCGCTGATCCCTTGGGAGGTGGCGGAGGGGGAGTCGAGCCAGTTCGCTGGCCATAAGGAGACGCACCAGGATGTGGAGGAGGTGCAGTCGTTCCTTGTTGACCAGAGAAGGGAGAGGTGATAGGCTGGACACTGGGTGTGGTTCTGCGCGCCGGGGGAGCTTTGGTGACAAGAGGAACATCATTCCAGTTGTCCATATTCTTGATCTTGGCCGCAGGTGTCACTGAGGAGGGCGTTGTGTTTCGAGGTGGACCGCTCATCGGTGGAGGGGCCAGGGGAGCGGGAGCACCATAACCCGGCTGAGCAGGAGGCTGATAGCCACCAGGAGCTCCATACCCAGTTTGCGCAGGGGGTGCATAACTGTTATGTGGTTGATAAGGGTTTGACGGGGGTTGATATTGTTGCGCAGGCGATCCAGTTGATCGAGGAGCAGCTGGGCTTGGGGCAATATTGCTGTAAGGATTGGCTGGGACTGAGCCAGGCACAGTGCCCACCACAGGTGCAGGCTGAGGAGGTTGGTAGCCAACAGCAGGCTGAAGCCTAGATGATGTTCGGCTTGATGAGGCTGGCACTCGGGAAGCAGGCTGAGCAGCAGGCTTCTTGGTAGCAAGGCGCACACGGTTCCTTGCCAATTCCGCGGCGGGATAGTTGGATGGGAGGAGATCGAGGTACTTCTGGGCGGTCTCTAGCTGACCATGACTAGCCAGAATATCTGCATACTCGGTGTACTTATCGTACAGAACAGAAAGCTTCCAATCCGAGGTCAAACTTGTCTCGTTGTCCTGAAATTTGGTGGCCTGGCGGAAGACAGTAACCTTCTCAATGAAGTTCTGCAGAGTTCTAGCATGAACAGAGAAGGTGGAATTTTCGGACTCCTCCTTTAACCCAGCTTGCTCAGCCTCATCAAACTCGTCAGCCCAGATAGACACCACCTTCTCGAGCTTTGAACCAACAAGGTAGCAGAAAGAAGCGTCCTTTCGATCGCCCTCCTCGTTGATTCGATCACCGAGCGCTTCACAGAGGTCGGAAAACTCGTTGGGGTCGGAAAAGGTACAAATGATAGCCATAGTCTCCTTCCAGTTCTCCAAATCGGCGTTGTAGACAACATCCCATAGGTTCTTGGCAATGACAGAACCAAGCAGACGCATGTAACTTGGCATACCGCTCTTGCGGGACAGATACGCAGCTTGAACCTTGTCAACAAGTTCTTGACCTCCGCAGTTGGCGATCAGGAATGCGTCAGCAAACCGATCCTCCTTGAGGCAAAGTTCAGTCGCCTTCACAAAGTTACCCAGCATCAGAGCAGTTGTGATATTTTTCTCAACTGTGGTATCAGAGTCACTGAAAAGATGGAAGGGATTATCGGTCTTGGCACCCTTCGTAGCAGCGAGATTGGACAAGAAGTCGTCACCATCGCCCTCAGCACCATCGAAGAAGCTTGATACTCGCTTCTTCTTCTTCTCTTCGGCGTCCTCTTCTGAGGCCTTGGTCTCCTCATCATCTTGGGCCCCAGAAGACTCCTCGACACTACCATTGGTAAGGTCATCTTTGTTGAATCCGAGATATTCAACAATCTTGCCTCGAGGGTTCTCACCAACAAGAGTCTCCATCACTTTCCAGTCTGCCTTCTCCTCATCAGTCTTGGCGTGCTCAGCCCGATCGGCGCATATTTCAGAGATCTTGCCAGAAGCGATATCTTCTTGGAACTTTTGGGTAGCAGTAGAAATATCGGAATCGACAGAGAAATTGGTGATCAAGATCTTAGAGGAACGCTTCTGTCCGGGCTGAGTAACATTGGGCTTGAAAACGACAATCTTTCCACCGAAACCAAATGAAGCACCCACTGGTCTCTCGAACCAGTTGGGAGCCTTGGCCAATGACCAAGATGCATCTTGGGGTTGGTCCTGAGCAGCACGGAAGAAGTCCTCATCGTCAAGGTTCTTCTCGGCCGCGGCCTTGGTAGTATCAGGGTTAGTGTTCTGGAGAGTTTGCACAGTGATCTTGCCGTCGAAGCTGGCGGTTGCCGAAAGGTTGGGGTTGTGAGGGTTGAAGCGGGTGAGGAACGTCCAGTTGGTTACCTCTGGCAGTTCACCGTATCGTTCGCCAGTGCTGGGGTTCCATACGATGGTACGGTTATCTTTGCCCGATGAGAGCAAGAGGTCAGCGTCTTGCTGGCACCAAGACAGCGAGAGAATACCAGACTCGTGACCCTGGAGTGTCCTCTCGGGAGCATTGGAGTTTCGCAAGTTCCATAGAAGGATGACAGGGGAGTTGTCATCCGGGGTGGCTGTCAAGAGCTTTGTCGAGTTGTTGGGATCCCAAGCAATGGAGCTAACAGCTTTTCGATTGTTGTTAAGTGTTAGAGAAGCCTTCTTGGTCTTCAAGTCCCAGACTGTGACAAATCCACCGTTTCCGCCTGTAGCAAGAATGTGTGAGACCTTTTGATTCCATGCAAGGCATTCGATATCGTCGGATCGGGCAGCAGCGTTGCCTAGTCGGAAGGGGTTGGCAATATCGTTGACGTCGTAGATAAAAAGCTCTCCTTTGGCGCCAGCTGTGGCGAGGATTTGAGGTTTCAGGGGGTTGAATTCCAATGTCTTGATCGGGCCGCTATGTTTTGATGTTTGGGAAATCAGAGCATCAGACTCTCCGGCAATAAGCTTCTCAGCGTCCCAGAGGTCCAGAGAGCCGTTCTCAAGGGCACCAGCAATGATACCCCTGGGATGATCCTCACTGGGAGGACCCCATGCAACATCGTAAAACCTGAAGTGTTGATCAGAATTTGGGGTTTCCAGAGCGCATTCTTGAGTATCTACCTAGCGTCGGTGCTGATGCTAGCGACAGGTTGTAGTTCGAGACCTTGTTGTTGGTCATCCAGAGCAAGATCCCAGAGTTCGAGCTTGCTCTCATCCGAGAAATCGACATCGACAGCTCCAGCGCGGGTACCTGTGACCAAAATTGGCTTGCCAGCACCTGGTGACCAGGCGAAGGCGGCCGTTCGTGGAATCTCTCGAAGGCGCACCATGATGGTGATGGTGGGGAGTTAAGGGACTAATGCGACAAAGGTGCCAGCTCAGGTCGATGTTTCGATATAATAAGAAGTGTTACGAAGACAAGAAAATCGACAATTACGGCTGAGAAAACTCCATACAGTTCTCAATGAATCGTCACCTCTGCCCGCAGTAATGCTTCAAAAGGAGAACGAAGCAGGGCGAGGTCGGTGGAGGTGTGTTCTGTAGTGGGAGTGGGAGGTATGATGCCAGATTGCAGGCTGGCTCCCCCCCAGTGAGTTAGGTTGCTCCTGAGTCCTGAGTTCCCTGTGGCCACGTCCGTGCCTCCTGAGTTGTCCGGGAGGTGGGGCTAGCTATCACGTGAAGAAAGAGCTTGATCAACTTCTGCTTGCTCTACCATAGTTGGAGGAGAATAAGTTGAGGGAAGCCGGTAATACTCCTTCACATGTATAATAGGGTACGATGATGTATTTTATCACAAAAGTGCGGAAGTTGGAAATTCAATTGGCAGCTAATTCTCAATTGCCAATGTTCTGGCTTCTATCTACTGGAGAGGCGTTTAAAAGTTATATAAGCTTCAAGCTTGAGAAGTTCCCATCGCAAAATTGATAGCTATAAGTGAGGGGATGCTTGCAGAAACTGTAAGGCACACAGAATTCAGGTGCTCTGCATGAAATGGTAAGTATGAGGGTGAAACAGGCGGAAGCCAAATTGTGTAAGTCGATAATATGATGTCTGATGATCACGTGATGAGCACAGAACCTCTCAATTACTCAAGCACCTTTAGTGAGTGCAATGAGCTCAACTTCAACGGCTTTCAAGCTTACTGTACCACCATTCATTCTTCTCACAATTCTTCGAAGCTCAGACATCGATCGAAAATGTCAGACGCAGCTCGATGGAAAGCCACTGTCTATGTAGGCGGACTATCTCAAATGGCAACTCAAAGTCATGTTCTCGATGCTTTCATCCCATTTGGTGAGATCGTCGAGGTCAAAATACCAAAGCCAGATGCGCCAAATTCTACAGAGGTACACAGAGGGTTCGCCTATGTCGAGTACGAAGATGCTGCGGATGCGAAGGAGGCAATCGACAATATGGATCAATCGGAGTTTTTCGGAAAAGTCCTCAAGGTATCACAAGCCAAGGTACCCAAAAGCGCAGAGGATGGACTGGGTAGCAAAACAGCCATCTGGGAGAAGGTATGTGAATATTGAAAGCATTGACAATCAAGCTAACATGATCTACAGGAAGGATGGCTGGCTGAGCATGCGGCAGATGATGAAGGAGCAGTGCCAGATGCTGGCCCTGATCCTATGCAAGGATTGGAACAACTCGACGTTGCGGGACCAAAACCCGAATGAGGATGAAGGTTGGAGATTTTTTATTGAGTTTATTGCCGGCATAGCGAAGGCGTTTGAGGCACTGGATTCGCGGTTACTCACGGGTAATGATGTGATATATATATCATCACCGAGAATATTCAGATTTTATACCTGATGGATTTCCTTACTACCGCGCTCATCTGAAATGTACAGTACTGCCCTTCCCAGGACATGTGGACATGCAAACAATTTCATTCCCCAACAGCATCCCTATCTTTGTGCCAAATTTAGTGACCCTCACTTTCGCCCTCGGCGTGACCCTCACCGTGGCCAGCGTCGTGGCGGCCAGCAGGACCCTGTCGGGCCAGACGGAGGTTCTTGTCGACGATGAACTTGCGAGAGATGGAGTAACCGGCAGCGCCGAGAGCGAAGCCAACGACGACAGCTACATGTACGTATTAGAAACAAATATATTGAATTGGGTCGTTGTGTTTTACCGAGGGGGTACAGCTCAGGAGGGATCTGCTTGAGCTTTCGGAGACGCTGAGAGATGGTGTGGCCTTGGATTCTGTCAGTATGCATTTCAATTGAGATAGTTTCGCATCCGCATTCGTGGTGTCGAGTCGTTCGATGAAGCATAGTCGGAGCTTTCAGTGTGTTACATACCAGCCTGGTCCTCTTTCTATAACACGAAGCTGGGTCAGCAATTGATGTCATACTGAGCCGAGGGCTAAAGAGCTCGTTCCCTCAGTGCATTGCATAGATTTGGAGATACTTACGGGGACGGGTCGCAACATGCGAGGCGTCTGCCTGAACATTCGAAGAGCAGCGGTAGAACGCATCTTGGAGTGAGTGGGGAGGGTCTAAGGAATCAAAGTCCAGAGGTGATTATTCAATTGGAAATTATCGGCCTTGGAAGGAGTGTTTGGAGTTGGCCGAGCGAACGAACATCTGCTGATGTGCAATTGCTAGAGCCTGGCAGGCCCACCTATCCAGATGGGTGCCTTACGCCATACGCCATTGGCCCGAGATAGCCTGAGGCACACACTTAGCTTTCCGGGAGGAAATCGAACCACCTGATTTGATTGAGCCGACAATCCATCCATTCTACTAACGTCGACGCATTGGATACCTACTCAACCTCTCCATCCAAAACGCACCGAGCTCCATACTCGCCGTCATTGACCCCAGAAGAATCTCCCCTCCTACAAGTCAATTCCTCGTAAAGCAATTCACAATGTCGGACGACGGTCAGGAGCTTGTCACCAAGCCTTTCAAGTTTGTCACTGGTATGTCCAATGCTTCCCTGATAATCCCGCTGCTGCTACAGCCGCAGCGGGCTCGAAAAAATGACCTGATTTGACTCCGAGGCTAACACTTCCACGCAGCTGGTAAGCAAGAATCCCTCGACAACCATCACCACCACCACCACCGATTTCTCTCCTCGACAGCACACTACGATTACGCGACCACGGCGCCGATGCTCAATTGCACTCGCATCAATTACTCCGATTCGATCTAACACCTCTTAGGCACTGACGCTCGTTTCCCCAACCAGAACCAGACCAAGCACTGCTGGCAAAACTACGTCGACTACCACAAGTGCATTCTCGCCAAGGGTGAGGACTTTGCGCCCTGCCGCCAGGTACGACTATCCGAGCAATAATTCTCCCGGGCGACGTCCATACTAATTGATGCCTAGTTCTGGCTGTCTTACCGATCCCTTTGCCCCTCCGGCTGGTACCAGCGTTGGGATGAGCAGCGCGGTATGTTGAATCCCAATGGTTGTGTTTGATATCAATTTCCGACTAACGCATTGCGCAGAGGCCGGAAACTTCCCAGTCAAGCTCGACGCTTAAGCCGACCCGTAGATATGGATTAGTGGATGTTGTTAGAAGTGTCAGAGCAGACACACTGCAATTGTATCATTTGTGAAGTTGCTTTAAAAGCTAACCCCAAATATTGACTGTTGTGTTGTTTCGAATGCCTGGCTTTCCGCATTGTGATGACGTCTCAAGTCTTGAGTCTAGATCGCTGAATAATATTATTGATATCATTTTAAGCTATGTGAACCTGTTGCAAAAGCGCTGGTAATTCAAGTTCCAAATAATACTCCATGGTTCCAGACTCCGTAATCCAGTAAATAGCTGTCGCGATTGGTCAGATATAAGTCGTAGTGGCCAGTGCCGAGTTGAATGACCACATAATATTTTGTGTTTGACCAATTCCGTCATTTCCCCTCATCCTCGTCATCCGAACTCATGAATTCATCGTCTTCATCAAAACCAAAGAATGTTCTGGCTTTGCCTTTTCCCGTATCGACTTTAGCCTCTTCAGTTGGTGGCGGTGTTGATTCCTCCGATGATACACCCTTGTCCTCATCTGAACCGGATTGATCGTTGCTCGGCTGTGTAGAGCTTGAGTCGTGGGAAGTGCCAAGCAAGTTGTCTTTGTAATTGCCGGCCTTAATTGCAGCCAAAACAGCCTCACGGGTTCGCTCACTGCTTTCTTCCTTGTCTTCGACCCACTGACCATCAAGACGACTCTTACTGCCCGACTTTATCTCGGCCTCCTTCTCCTCTGACATTTGGACAATCTGCTCCCAACGCTCACGGCGCTTCTCTTTCTCCTTCTTTTCCATCTCGGGTTTGATAGCCAGATACTCGGCTAGAGCCTTTGCTTCGTTTACAGTACGTAGTCGTCTTCCGTCCAGGTTACGGCTAGAACCGTGATCCTCTTGACTCTTCTTCTTGCGCGACGACATACGACCACCAGCGGCTCGAAGTTGCGATCCGAAACCACCCTTACCACCACAAAGGGGTACAGCGAGTCGGAGCGAAAGAAATTCATCATCAGCGGTGGCAAGATAGTTTGAGATGGGAGATTCTGATGAGGCAGGAAGTTGTTTGTTAGATAGTGTAGTGAGGATAAGTCTTGACTGAGTTGTCGGGAGTCGATCGTCTATGCATTGGCGGAGTTCTGTAACTGTTGTTGATGGCGATAAAGGAAGGACGAGTGTTGGTGGTAGTCCTAGACCAGTAAAGCTGGTGAGAAACACGTTCACGTTTCGGGGAGACATGGTATGAAGCGTATAGATTCCGAAAACACAACCCTATGATGAATGTTGAAGGATGCCTGTCGCAAATATTCGCCGCTGCTTTGGTTGTCATGCAGATGGCGTGCACCTTGCAGATAAGCGGGTCCTTTAACGGCCACAACACAAGCCACAGCGCCTCTCCTCCTCATCACGTGAATTCAGCCACAATTCGAAGCGTTCTCCACCCCACTCGCTACAGCACATTTCTAGTAGGGTTTCCGCCCACAAAAGTTATCATTTTGAGATCTCGCCTTTGTCCCTCCCAAACTGCCACCTTCCAACATCGACCCTTCCGACGAGCAGCAAATACCGCCACGATGTTGATTCCCAAGGCCGACCGCAAGAAGATCCACGAGGTAATAACCACTACATTCACCGAGCTGCGCTGCGCAACGACGACGGCGGAGAATTGCGAGCTGCACAAGAAAGCACAAAATCATAGCGCACATAACTAACAGTTTCCCGACAGTACCTCTTCCGTGAGGGTGTCCTCGTCGCCCAGAAGGACTTCAACCTTCCCAAGCACCCTGATATCGACACTAAGAACCTGTACGTTATCAAGGCTCTGCAGTCGCTCAACTCTCGCGGCTATGTCAAGACCCAGTTCTCTTGGCAATACTACTACTACACCCTGACCCCCGAGGGTCTCGATTACCTCCGCGAATGGCTTCACCTCCCCGCTGAGATCGTTCCCGCTACTCACATCAAGCAACAACGATCGCACGCTCCTCCCCGTGGCATGCTCGGAGAGGGTGAGCGCGAGCGACGACCTTTCGGTCGTGGCCGTGGTGGTGACCGAGGTGACCGTGAGGGTGGATACCGACGAAGGGATGCTGGCGAGGGCAAAGAGGGTGGTGCTCCCGGCGAGTTCGCGCCTCAGTTGTGAGTTGTCCCCTGGCTATTGGATATGGGCCGAATTGCTAACAATTGGTACAGCCGTGGTGGTTATGGCCGTGGACGTGGCGCTGCTCCCCCTTCTTAAACGAACCCATTTTCATTTAGGTGGTCACGAATGAGATACATTTCGAAGGGTATCGGCATGTACTCATAAAAAAATGGAGGGCAATTTCTACCATGGGTTTCGCTCGTGTGACTGGGTTGCGTTGCGTGGGGGACACCGTGGGAGTTTGAGGGTTTTAGAACCTCGGAATCATTTGCATCAGGGTCAATGTTTGCCGCCGTCAAAACGAGATAATTGCTCGGGAGATACGTGAAGACGTCAATCTTTTCAGTGATGTGAGACAAGACCTCTATGTTTATGCTAAGCACCCACCGAGGCACGTCTGAATGAACGATCCGTGCCGCCACTTCAACCCCCTGTGTAATCGATTGTGATTTTTTGGTCATTTGAAATCTTGATCGAGGTCTGATGCTTTGGTAGAGTCCACTGGGATGTAACATACTCAATGCTGGGCTAAGACTTTTGACGTCTTATCCTTGGTGCTTCATGTTAGGTCTGGGACGATTCTAGGAGGAAAACATTGAATGATGCCCTCAACTGGGACGCAAATCAATGGTTACGTCAGTGATACCAAAATTGCTGTTTGGGACGGCTCAGTTAACAAACTCAACATATCAAAGGATTCCAATCCCAACGAAACCAGGTGATGTCAAGTTCGTCTCAGATTCCTCGATCTATCGAAATGGCTCGCAAGAGCTCAAGCTAGTGGAAAGGCCACAACTTTTGATTGATTGAGTATCTGGTGAGATATCCATGTGCTAGTATAATTGCCCTAATTGCCCAGTCCGTCTAGTTGCCATTGACGTGACTCCATATCTTTCTTGTGTCCAAACAAAGGTTCAAGACGATCAGGGTAGCTCGCAGATGTAGGATATAAACACTTTTAAGATGAGTTCATTACTGAAGATATGCTCTTACACTACATAGAACTGCAATTTCTTGAGGCCTCTGTTACAGTGCCTTTTTCATGTCTCAACCATCAAAACCCCGATACATTAAAAACTCGTGGAGGCGAGGCTGAAATACATCACCGATTAAATCAGCATTCGAGTGCATAAATATAATAGATGGCGTGTTTCCATGCATTCAGCCTCCCTCCAGGCTTGACGACCTCTATGTATCCATTCTGCAGCTTGTAGGGACTTGAACTATTTAGAACTCAACATGGGGCAAAAGGAACCAGTGGCCTTGTAATAAGCGTGTAGGTCTCTGCAACTTAAACCTATATCTTATCCAAAGAGGACGGAATTCCTGGATATCCTAAATAGGGTGTGTTGTCGTCAGCAGCAGACACAATAAGAAGCATATCCAATCGTAATTCTAAGCTTGCCTGAGATTTGATCTAAACCTGGCCAACGTGTGGAAATGAACATGAAAACTAACTAATTTTGTCCTGTTAGTCTCATGTCAGCATTGAAGACTGGTGATTACATCGCTGGACGCCCTATCCCTCACCATTCAGCATTCAGCATGGCTGTATGGATGGCGATGCACGTACAGTCAGATACTCCTATGCACATAATCAGTTTTAGAAGGCACTGGAGCTGATGAGAGTTATATCTTAGTCATATGAAGAAGGCTTCAATTTGTGCACGACCTACATCTTACAGAGCAGTGCTTACATGTGTCAAACGCGTGCAGCTGACGCCCACGTAATGAACTCCTAAGTGCAGCATCGTCACACAATTGAATAGCATTGACATCTACACCGTTCCTAGCTATCATTACCTTCCCGACTTTTGGATACTTCCTCCACTTACCATCACCTCTGCGACTCAGTCTTTGGGGCCAGTTCCGAAAACAAACCTAGGGATCCCAAAGATCATTCCTTCAGATCACATTCAGCCGTCATGATTATCTCCAACTCCCCTCTCTTCAAAGAATATGCCCGAACAGCTCTTAAACCTAAAACCCATGATACAAGAGCACCTTATTCGCCCTTGCGCGTCGTAGACACTGTCGTACAGCACTTGCTGGACCTCGTGAGGATCCAACTCACTCGATTCAAAATTAGCAATCCTACCGAAGAGTGAGCGCAATAACCTCACTGTTTGTGCTCTGGCTAAACCATACTCTAGCTCCTTCAAACTCGCTATCGAGGGCCGCATGTTTTGCACGGGCACGATCTCCAGTGTCATCAACGCAACGGAGGCATCCCTATCCTTCAACGGTACCGCATTCGGGCGCCTCAAGTTGCCCCAAATCCAGGCGAGCTTCTGGGGCACAGACTTTGTTATCCAGGAACAGCGCGTCGAGATTACCAACTATACGAATTACTGTGCCTTCGTTCGCAGCATTATAGTCGACGATGAAACCAGCCTTCAGCTCGGAAACAACAAGTGCATAGTAAGAGCACTTGGCACTTCCTCTGTATGCGACCTCCGTCTCAGCATGCCTCTCAAAGCTATTGGAGGGCCAAGAATCGCAGTCAAGAAAGTTTCGCGCCTAGGCGATAACGTGACAATCAAATTCAGCTTAAGTTGTTTAGGCCCTGTCGAACTCAATCATGGTTGTTGTACTTTCGAGCTTCGAAATGGCCACGGTGAAACGTTGGCAGAGCTTAAGGGTGAACTGAACCTTGTTACAGACCAGACAGACCTCACTCTGTATGGAACAACAAGAGATGCGGCAATGACGGCAAACAGAATCAGACTGGTTGGAGTCGGCGTAGAAGAGAATAAGAAGTCATGGCTCAATGAGACTATTAGAGAGATTGATGTCGTTGTTGACTTGGAGCCGAAATGCGTGGAGATATTGTGGTTCTAATATATGGTTTGAGAACCTGTGTCTTGTCGATGCGGACTGGATATTGGATCTGTTGAATATGGATCTGATCTATGTTCAGTCTGACATGAATCAGGGTGTATAACAAAGGTCGTAAGATTTGCAGTTTCAGGGTTGGTGATCGATTGCTAATTACTCTCAATTATTAGTCAGGGTTGCCTATACCTATGTTTATAGTTATTTGCTGTTTGCTTTACTGCAGAAAGCCTATCTAGGCAGCAAGGACAAACCGATGACACATATAGAGGCAATCATCTTAAGGGACTATTATAAATAGCCCTCTTTTCTCCAGACTAGATTTAATTCTATCAAGTCTTCCTCCTTCTTAACTTCAATGACGAGCTAAGCCTGCTAGGAGGTGGCAGAAAAATTAAGACCTATGATCCTAGGTGACAGAAATACTTAGGTATTTGATGATAAACTTAGCAGGCTCTTTAACTGCTTTGTTTTCGTCCTCTTGATTTAGAGTCCTCAGTCTTCTGATAGCCCGAGGGCCTGTTAAGGTCATGACCAAGCCTTATTAACAAATCGTGACCTGGCTGATGCAGATGACATTTCTTTGTCATTCTCGAACAAGATAAGAGAACTCGGTTAGGTATGAGCTCTGTGCCTTGCATATGAATGCTCCACTGCCCATTGACCTGATTGAAATTTCCATAAAAAGAGCCGGCTTCAGTCGCGTGAGATTAATAAATAAGCGGCCGCTGGCGTCTACCGTCAAAGACATGGACCGTTTGCGGGGACTCAGCTGGAGGCAGTGGATTCCTCTGATCGTCGCTTTTCGGTTTGTCTCTGTGTCTCCCGAGCTTTGAGATTCTCTAAATGTGAATTACCCTGACAAATAATTGTACTTGTATTATGATGAGACCTGAGGCTTGTTGCAACAGAAACCTCACAAAGAACAACACGGAGCATTGAAACCTAGATGCGGCCATTAGCTTCACGATCATTGGACCGGGTTAAAGTTGAAGCCAACCACTAACATAATACGAGGTTTTAAAAAAAGATACACTCACCTGTCAGACCTGTAAGAAGGCAGGATGCTCACGTTTCTTATTGCGGTGAAAGAGGAGTTGATAAATACCTGAATCTCTTATTTCGTCCTCTGCATTCCTCACTGGCCGCCAGGAACTCCGCGTTTGCTTGGACGTCCTGGCATGCCCGTATCCGTCAAGCCTCTCTCGTCAAACCCCTGCTTCTCGGCGTTTAAAGACGATATTCGATTGGAGTTCAAAGGCCCAAAATTTCCGGGTGTCGCGGCGACGTGTAAGGAGACGAGGGGAAAGGTTAAGGGTCTTTGATGAATTCGTCAGAGCAGAGTAGGCCAAGGTAATCAGGAACTCAAATCCGGCGGCCGCGCGTTGCATATGATTGTGGTCATTAGGTTTCATAGTACCTAGATATCTGGTCCAACCCAAATATATTTTCTTTACTCATCAACACTATATACGCCTATATGCAGCTGGGCTTGTTTCACCAACCGCAGCCACGGCTTGAGCTGCACTCATCACTCATCGTTCATTGCATTGTTTCACAGCCTCGTTAACCAAATTTCGACCTTCCCCTTCCTTCATCCCCCTAAGTCCGGGTTCCTGAGAGAACAAAGCATGGGTCTGTTTGGCTGACTTCGCTGAGCTGAACTGGGCTTGTCTGCTGCTAGCATCAACTCCAGTTTGGATCATCTTCGTCATGCTTTATTGACAAAAGACGTTTAAACACCGATTCAAACCCATTTCCCTCCTTCAAAACATTCTTCAAAGTTCCAGAATATATGTCGACAAGTGTCTCGTGACTTGTACGAGATCGCCTCCCTCAATCCTTAGTAACTTCCCTAGAAATGGCTCCCTGGTCGAGTCGTCGTGGGTCTCAATCCAACAACTCTAACAGTGACCTCATCAGCCGAATTCACAATACGGCTTTACATACGCCTACGACATTGCCTGCGCTTTACTCGACGAATTTACCGACCACATCAAACGGTAATCGCTTTGAGTTAACTTTCTCCAATGCCAACGCCGATTCCAGCTCCGACGAGTCTGATTTACATCCCTCGAGACCTCCATCGTCAAAACCCCGTCGACCACAGCACACGCGCTCTATGAGCCAGCCCTTCCCTTCGCTCTTCAGTAGTAAGAAAAAGAGGCAGAACTCGGTCGGCGCACCTCCGCCCGACCTCGGGTTTGCAGATGATGACGCCGCAATGCCTCGACAAGCGCCAAAGACACATGTTCGAAACCCTTCACACACCCGAAATGGCCCTGTAGGAAGTAAGGATTTTGCGACAGGCAACTGTATGACATGCGGTTCGTTGGTACGATGGCCGAGGGAGCTCCAGGTTTTCAAATGCACGATCTGTACCACAATCAATGACTTGGAGCCTCTGAGTACAGATCATGATGGCTGCAAATCACGTCGAGATGTGGGTCCGGGTCCGTCCCAGACTGGTCCAACACGAGGTACGACTGAAGGCAAAAAGAGGAGGACAGTCACTAATGGAAGTATAGTTCCGCATATCTCGATCGAACAGACAAAGCGATTGGTTCAACAGTCTATACAATCCTACCTATCAAAGAAATTACATACAATTCCTAAACCTCCCACCGAACCGCCGCCGCAACCACCCGCTCAGAGCCAGTTATCATTCAGCAGCCGCGTGCAGGCTACTGGTCAGAGCCTCGCACCGACTGACCCAAGACCGGAAACAGTACCTTTGTCAAAGTCCCCTGCTATCCAGATTTCCCATTATGCGTTCGATGAGGAGCCGACACTACGGGCGAATCCCGTGCGGCCAAGCCCTACAACAATGCGATCCTTCTCTTCTTCTTACACCGAACGACCCCTAGTACGGAAGATGTTGCAAGAAGACGGGCTAAAAGAACAACGAAAATCTCCAGATCAATCAGACGGTGACCCAAAAAGGATATTCAAGCCTTTGGAGGACTACGTCGTTGCCTGCTTTGGCTCATTCGAGTGTATCAACTCGTCATTCCTGACACATAACCATCGCCAGCCTGTTAGAGGTAGAAGCGAATCTACTCGTCGCAAGCCTATGCCACCTAATGGGCCTCGTGAACAGAGAGCGCATCGTCGCGAGCCTTCAGGAAACCATGGTACTCGTGAGCAACGAGAGGAACGAATTGTTCCGCAATTTGAAGATGGCGCGTGCGATCTTGATCCCAAGTTACTACTCCTGGGTGATTTCGCTGAGAATGGGACATGGTGGATGGGAAACCAGGAGGAATCCCGGCCCCGACGACCGTCGACAACCCGAGTGGAGCGAAGTTTCTCAAGCGCGCCAGTCAATAACAAGACACCGCAAATGAGCTGGGGCGATCTCATGAAATGGTATACTACTATTGTGAATCCTGCTGAGGGATGGTTTGCCGCCTACGAAGAGCTATGCCAAGAAAAAGGCTTCCAGACACCTTCTCAGCGAGAATTGCAATTAATGGAGCGGGAGCTACTTCAGGGCCAAGAGCATGCTCGGCGAGTTCTCCTTAAAGCAACCGAAATGCTCCTAAAGAGACCTGGAAGACCATTGAAGGATCCAGCAGACTTGCGATTTCTCCTGATCGTCTTGGAAAACCCACTGTTACACGAAAATGAAACATTGTTCCGCGGAATTCTACAACCCAACCATAACTTACCTCCTGGAATGAAGTCAATACGGCCGAGGAAGGCCAGTGCCCCTGAATCTGGACCCTTGTCTGGGCAACATTCCGGCATCATCAAACGCATAGTGGGCTTAATATCGAACTCGTCGCCTGAATGCCATAACCAGTTGATCACCTGGTTTGCGAGACACCATCCTTCTCGGTTTATTCGTACCAAGGAGCTAATATCCAGCTTCTTGACATATCGGATGATTCGGCAGAGCGGAAAGAAGCAAGAAGTGAAAGTTGACATCACAGCTGGGCTGATTCCGCAAATGCAAGAAGGCCGCTCAGGGGCCTACCTTTACGATGAGATCAATCGCACAAACTCGTCAAAGAAGGCCAAGGAGCCTGAAAAGAAAATCATGTATGCCGAAGACTGGCAAATTAGAGCCTCGTCCCGAGTCTTGGCGCTCCTCTTCACTGCCAACAATTTACCGCACAACCGAAGATATGAAGAAGTCCCTTCAGGCTCGATTGATAGTCGTGCCAATGTTCATTCTCATGGGCAAATCCTACCAACAAGCGACTTTTATAACTCGATGATCGACTACACTGATTTAGTTGCGGACTTTGAGAATTGGGAAGCTCGTAGGAGCAAGTTCACATTCTGCCAGTACCCATTCCTTCTGAGTATATGGGCCAAGAACCATATTCTTGAGCACGATGCCCGGCGCCAGATGCAGAGTAAAGCCCGTGACGCCTTCTTTGATAGTATCATGAGCCGCAAGGCTATCAATCAGTTCCTCGAGTTGAATGTTCGCCGAGATTGTTTGGTGGATGACAGTCTAAAGGCTGTCAGCGAGGTCATTGGAAGTGGGAGCGAGGATATCAAAAAAGGTCTTCGCATTACCTTTAGTGGTGAAGAGGGAGTAGACGCGGGCGGTCTACGGAAAGAGTGGTTTTTGCTTCTGGTCAGAGAAGTCTTCAATCCTGACCATGGTAAGTTGAACAACCCGACAGAAATATGACACAGCTGACTCTCGATAGGCCTCTTCCTCTATGACGAGGATTCTCAATATTGTTATTTCAACCCGAACGCTTTTGAAACATCCGATCAGTTCTTCTTGGTTGGAGTCGTGATGGGACTTGCTATATACAACTCGACTATTCTGGATGTGGCTCTGCCTCCATTTGCATTCCGAAAACTTATTGCGTCTGCTCCAACGCATGGTACTGGGGCGTCAGCTCACCCCAAACCTCCTATGCGTTATACCCTCGAGGACCTTGCGGAATACCGGCCTCGACTAGCTCGAGGATTGCGGCAATTGCTTGAATATGAAGGCAATGTGGAAGAAACCTTTTGTCTTGATTTTGTTATCGATATGGACAAATATGGTACCCAGGTGCAGGTTCCTCTTTGCCCTGGAGGCGAACGCATGCCTGTCACAAACAGCAACCGCCGAGAATACGTGGACCTTTATGTGCGGTACGTAATCGATGTGTCGGTAACGCGACAGTTTGAACCCTTCAAACGAGGTTTCTACACTGTATGTGGAGGCAATGCTCTGTCTCTCTTTAGGCCAGAAGAGATCGAGCTCCTTGTACGGGGCTCAGATGAAGCGCTTGATATTAACTCGTTAAGAGGAGTTGCTGAGTACGATAACTGGGGCACCAAGAAGCCAGACGGCTCCGAGCCTGTCATTGACTGGTTCTGGGAGACATTTCAAGAGGCGACATCTCAAGACCAACGGAAATTACTCCTTTTTATCACTGGCAGCGATCGAATTCCTGCTATGGGTGCAGCTGTACTACCGATTAAGATATCCTGTCTCGGTGAGGATGAAGGCAGGTTCCCCATTGCTCGAACATGCTTCAACATGCTATCTCTATCACGATATAAGTCTAAAGAAAGATTAGAGAAGCTATTGTGGACTGCCGTTCATGGGAGTGAAGGCTTTGGGATAAAGTGAATGATACACTTGATGAAATTACGAATAAGCATTCATTTCATATATGGAGTTTTGATAGGTAGTTCAAGGCGGTTTGGAAGTGTGAATCTATATATAGGGCCTAGCAAGGTGCGATTAGAAACTGAAATTGTTTGTCTTTGGAAGATACTATGCCAGAATCACGATTCCTCGTCACCCTCGAAATATACTTTGTATCCAGAAACAAGCATTGAAGCCGTGCGAAAGCCCAATAACTCGTCCATATAGAACCGACCGCTACAAGACTCAAAACAGAAAGTAGTGGTACTTTATCATATTTCCAACTAGTACACTTGCCAGACATATGGCATTCAGTAATACACATCTATTGTACAGCATCATCAGTATCTCTTTCATTTCAAGCCATTTTACGAATCCTCTTCCTCGGCAACACCACCAGCAGCCCGGGCTCGCTTCAACATGTCCTCCTCGCGCTTTTTCTCCTCACGTAGGCTCCTCATGCGTGCTCGGTCGACCTCAGCTTGTCTGGCCATGGCGTCCAACTCCTGCAATTCACGAATCTCCTCCTTTGTAGGTTTGATAGGAATAGCACGGGTCTCGGCAAGGACGTATTCAAGAATGTGAGATGAGTGCTTCTCGGTCATGTCAACGGTAATAATCTTCTCGTCGGCGTCGGGTGGTGTGGCCTTGGACATGTTATTGCGTGATGATGCGGGCTGAGATCGGGTAGTTGGCGGGGGAGTTGATGCATCGGGTTTACGGAGGTAGATGGAGAGTGTGGGCTTCTTGTTGTTCCGGTTGTGGCGATTGACGATCATAGGGACCGAGGGGTTATGATACTTTAGTCGAGGGAGATTCTCACGCCAGAACTTTCTGTTTTTGGTGTATTAGTTGATGTGCAGACGACTTCGATATAAGGACTAACTTAGCACCCATATGACCGTTCTTGAAGCTCGTGGCAAAGTCCATATGTATTCTGGTCACCTCCGGAGGAAGAACTGCTGCGCCTGGGCCGCATCTTAATGAAATAAGCTGATTCAATCGTGAGCAATGGATCGTGGGTCGTCGTTTGTGTGAGAGATTACTACCTTCTATACAAGCTGTTAGTCATGCTCTTAAGACTTGATATCTAAGAATTGACTTACCGCGCGAAGCTTGTTGAAACGCTCGCCGAGAGACCTCATCTTGAACTGCGCAGACCTTTAATCTATAAAGGGTTACGCAGGCGTCACTTCAGAATCGAACCAGTTCCGTGGTCGCAATGCCTCAAAAAGTCGACGGCTCTAGACCCAGAAAATCATAGACCCTTGCCCAAAGCAACGTTGTCAGGCTACGGGCCGAGCGTTGACCCGAAGTTGTTGGTGGGGTTCAGTGCATGCCACTTTGACTTATAGTGGAGGCTAACAAAGCCTGGAGCTATGATTTCCTAGGAAATTTTTGGGATTCTGTGTAAGTCCAACATTTTTTAGTTGCGACAACCCAAATTCGTTTCTTCACTCTAGAAACAACGCAATGCATCGCGCATTGTCAGCTCGATGGATAAATCGGGCTCTCAATATTGGTGAAACATGTACTTCATCGAGCGTTCCTTTATTTTTATGTCCTGCCCTCGGAGCGTCAACTCGGTATTACAGAACACCAAGAGCGACGCCTTTACGAACTCCGATATATACTCGACGATTTAATCATACCGAAGCGACGAGAACTCAAGATACGCCAGTCACGCCAACCGACATTCCTTCTCCGTCAGGCCTTGAAATTCCCAAGAGACGTTTGCCATTAAATTGCACGGGATGTGGCGCCTTTACGCAAACAAGTGATCCCCAATTGCTGGGCTATTTCGACCCTGAGAGCAAAAGGGTTAAGAAGTGGTTGAATCCCAAGGCTTTTGAGCGTCAACATACAGCGAGCCAAGAAGATGGAGTCGTCGATGATGTTCTCAAGACCTTGGACCCAACTCAGCTGGAAGCTCTTGGCCTAGATCCTTCTCTCTTATTGTCTGGGGCTGAGAGGGAGGGAGATGTTGCTCCCAGTATGTCTCTTAGCACTCTCTATGTACCATGTAGAAACTAACATGCTCGCAGAATTACCCCCTCAAGATAAACGGCCTGTCTGCGATCGATGTCATAATTTACAGCATTACAGCACCTCGAGCGACACAGCAAAGGTTACCATGTACCATCCCACCGTTGAGTCCTTGCGCGAAACGATCGAGGAGTCACCACACAAGTACAATCACATATATCATGTTATCGATGCTGCCGATTTCCCCATGTCGCTCATCCCTCGACTTAATGTTCTACTAGGCGACATTCCAATTAGGACGCGTAATCGAAGATCACGATCGGGCAAGTACCAAAAGGATCGCAAGACAGAACTGAGTTTCATCATTACTCGTGGCGATCTTCTTGGTCCTACAAAAGAGATTGTGGATTCAATGATGCCCTACCTGCGTGAAGTGCTGCGAGATGCCCTCGGTCGGCTTGGAAATAGGGTTCGTCTTGGTAATGTCCGATGTGTTAGTGCAAAGCGTGCTTGGTGGTGCAAGGAGGTTAGAGAAGATATCTGGCAGCGCGGCGGTGCGGGGTGGATGGTTGGAAAGGTTAATGTGGGCAAAAGTCAGCTCTTTGAAGCCGTCTATCCCAAGGGCAGAATGGGACCAAGCAAAGAGGCTGAGCGGGCATTGGTATCAACATATCCTCGGGATAGCGTCAGCGTGGATTCAATGTCTTCCGAACAAGTTGAAGAGCAAGAGATGGATGTTGGAGAATTGCTTCCGCCTCCTCAGCCAGCTCAGAACTATCCCGACATGCCTCTGGTATCCTCACTTCCTGGCACAACAGCATCACCGATCCGAGTGCCTTTTGGAAATGGGAAGGGCGAGTTAGTCGACCTCCCTGGCCTGGCGCGGAGCGATTTGGACTTGTTTGTGAAGGAGGAGTGTCGTCAATCTATGATCATGAAGAAGCGCATTGTGCCTGAACAGATTTCAATGACGCCTGGCAAGTCCCTCATACTTGGAGGAGGTCTCATCCGCATCACACCAAAGAACCCCGGCTTGGTGTTCCTAGCATACAACTTTACACCCTTGGAGGAGCATCTCACTCAGACTGAGAAGGCGATTGCTTTCCAGGAACAGACAAGAGAGTCCACCGGCGTGCCGAGTATCATGCTTCCTGGTATTGGAGACAAGATGAAGCACGCTGGAACATTTAAGCTGTCTCATGATGTCACTAGGAAGCGGGCTGGCCCTCTTACACGGAAGAATGCGATTGGCTTGAATGTCGACAGGCTGCCTTTCCGAGTACTATCTACGGATATCCTTATCGAGGGCGTGGGCTATGTTGAGCTTGTTGCTCAAGTGCGTGCCCAGGATGTTGCTATAAAGGTGTTTCCAGACCAACAGCCTAGGCCCGACGGAAGGGTCCAGCCGACGCATGTGGACACCTCTGATCCTTTTGCGGCTATGAAGGCTCAGCGGATAGATGCAGGAGCCCCGGTGGTGAAGAGGCGCAAGGAGCCTGAACCCCCGACAGAACCTGGCTGGCCAGCAGTTGATGTTTTCAGTCCCGAGGGACGTTTCATTGGCTCCCGTCAGCCTATTCAAGGATGGTTACATAATAAGCCTCGTGTTTTGCCAGAACACAAGAGAAGTCGACCGCGAAGAAGCATGAAGGGTGCGAAGAAGAAGGCCAAGGCTGAAAAGAGAGCCGCAGCAAGCTAAGCTCTTTCAATTCAGTTTTGTACGATTACAGCCTGTATGATACATGAGTGGCGATGGCGATATGATTATGCCAATTGAACAACAAACAAAAGTATATATTGTACCTACCCCAGGTAAGCATTGTATTAGTAACATAGAACTGCAAAAATGTCATGACACTGCTTGAAGCACAAGTTCAATTTCTGTTAATCCCCTGACATGCGTGGATCATCCTATATAGTCTAGTCAGTTGCATATCAAGCAGGAAACCTGGTATTAATTAAGCTTTTTCTTGTTATCAGGCAGTTTTATAATCTCTTAAACAGAAAATCTTCTGAAGTGACATATGTAGGATTTATTTAGGTAGGTATGGTAAGGTAGTGAAAAGACATCTTTTATTAGATAGGTACTTA
Source organism: Fusarium algeriense (assembly GCA_002982035.1). NCBI lineage: Eukaryota > Fungi > Ascomycota > Sordariomycetes > Hypocreales > Nectriaceae > Fusarium > Fusarium algeriense. The sequence continues at coordinate 20,035 of PVPY01000329.1, read as the reverse complement.
TCAAAGAAAGCTTATATGATTGGTTAAGGATGCGACGGCAGAATGGGTAGAGACGGTACGTATCTTGAGCATAATGCCGATGCTAAAGCAAATCATTTATTTGCCATATGATTCCATCAACAAGCGCATGACAACATCAACAAGACAGCAAAACTTCTCCCGAAAAGCATCACTTCTTTCCTCTCCAACAAAACCCGTCATAAAAGAGACAAATAATCGCTCGTGGTAAAGCTACGTCAAATATCAGATAAAACACAGCCATGTCGCAACGGCAACAACAACGAAGCGCACCAGCGCCCTCGCAAACACAAACCGAGACCCCGACGCAAACACCAGAGATTAGGGAACAAGCACCACAGGTCCTGAGACTTCGAGGCGCTCATGCGTCTAATGGGCGATCCGTACAGTGGGCAGAAGACGTAGTGGACAATGAGGGTCTTGGCCGCAAGAGCTCAAAAGGTGAACATGATTTTGAACCACTGTAAATATATACTGACAAGGTCTTCAATAGTGTGTTGTATCTACCATAAGCCGAAGCCGGTCGACGAATCCAGCGATGAGTCTTCTTCCGATTCAGACTCAGATTCAGACTCAGGCTCTGATCGCGACGGTGCACAACCAGCAGGCGGGAAGCGCCAAAGCTGTGGACATGGGCATGGACACAGTCATGGACGTGGACGAAGAAGTGGAAAGGGTAAAGAGAAGAGGGCGCCAAGTCCGAATGCGTATGAGAAGGTGCCCAAGCCGAAACCCAAAGATGGACCGTCGGGAAACACGTCATAGAGTAACGAAGACGCCGGACCATCGAATAAGAAGGGCAACGGAAAATGAATGTGAGTCATGATGATATGAGGATAGAGATTTGTGGTTTGTAACGTGCTTAAACAAAGACTATTGGTGCATGGGGTTACCTAGGCATATTCAAGCGGATATGATTGCAGAAACATGGTCATAATATTCTATTTGAGTAAGGTATTTTACTTTACAGGAGGGTGTCTCATTTGAGGGTACTTATACAAGTGTTACCTTTGGAATCGTATATCGCAATCACTCGGCACCCTCAACATTGTTCTTCCCACTCTCAACCACGAAATATCTTCCCGCTGTTTTACCAGCCGTCTTGAGGGCATCCCACTTCTCTGCCTTGGACTCAATCTTCTCTCTAGCCCTCCTTGCCCTTTGATAATGTCCTATACGGACCTCCTTGTCCAGTGCTTCTTGTAAATCTGAAAGTCCAATTGTCACTTCTTGTCGAGCCTCTGGAGTCTCATCACGGATCGCCCGCAGGGGTTCAATCCCGGTTGTATCAACACGCTGCACGGCGCGAACGAACTGTAATTGGCTCTGAAGAGTGTTGATCATGGCGGCTTCGTCTTCGGGTGTGGTCGGCAGCGGTAGGGCTGAGAGGCGAAGGAGATGGTGTAGTTGAGAGGGCGTGATCTTTTCTGCGGGTGCTGACGATGCTGACGATGGTAGGAGACTTCGAACGGACCACGTGGGTTTCTCGAGGATTGAGGCAGCGGTTGATGATGAGTTTGTGGTTATGGACCGGGTTATCGTGGGTTTTACAGAAGCTGTGATGCTGTGCCGAAGGGCGAAGCGGCAGGATGCGCAGATTGACATTGTATGTAGTTGACTTAATCTACCGATAGATCTATTATTTGTTGATCTTTGATCAAGAAGTTCTTTTGTGTATGGCGATCTGTCAATTAAGTCTTGTGATGTGCATTCAAGCTTGATTGGTCTCAAGATCTTCAATGTTGAATTCTGAGGTGCAACAGCGACTACGCCAGCCCACTAAAAAAGATCCCTGGTGTCTGTGGCTCAGGCGACCATCGTCATAGCTCAGCCGCCGCCTACGCCGCAAGTCTAGGTACTCTCCATCTTCACTTACATACAACTCCAGGCCAGCTATTGATAACTTATATAACGTGGCACATTTTCTCTTTCTGTTTCTCCTCCCAACTCTTTCTTGATACCCCCTTTCACGAATATCACGATCATGGCTCAAGACCCCAGAGCTCTTCTCCAAAAGGTTTCGTAACCCCTCCCCCGCTCTGCCTTGGCTGTCACTTTCCAACTGTGCTGACAATCCACAACTTTCAGGCTCAGAAGCAGCTTCAGAGCGCCGGTGGTGGCTTCAGCTTCTTTGGTGGACGAGAGGAGAAGTATCAAGAGGCCGCTGATCTCTTTACTCAAGCCGGCAATGCCTTCAAGATGCAACAACAGAGTAGGCATTTACCGCTTTGTTTAGACATGAAACGAAAGCTGACATTTCCTGACCTCTAGACCTTGAGGCCGGAAAGGCTTTTGAACAGGCCGCACAAGTTCAAACCGACAAGTTGAAGGAACCCGATGACGCTGCCAACACCCTCGTCGACGCCTATAAGGCCTACCGCAAAGAAGATCCCAAGGCTGCTGCACGATGCTTGAATGTCGCTGTCGATCGATATTGCGCCAAGGGTAACTTCCGCCGTGCAGCTTCCCATAAAGAGAACCTCGGTGAACTCTATGAGGTGGAACTTGGTGATGCTAAGAGCGCTATTGAATGCTACGAACTCGCTGCTACATGGTACGAGGGCGATAATGCGGCAGCGTAAGTTGGGCAATACAACCGCAACTGTATTTTACATTGGCTCACAAATTTTGACAGTCTTGCCAACAAGCTATGGCTCAAGGTTGCCGACGTTGCTGCTATCGAAGAAGACTACTACAAGGCCATTGAGAAATACGAGAGGGTGGCTGAACAGTCAATCAATAACAATCTCATGAAGTACAGCGTCAAGGACTACCTGCTGAAGGCGGGTATCTGTCATCTGGCCAGTGGCGATTTGGTCGCTGCTCAGCGCGCCCTGGAGAAGTACCGCGACATGGATCCCTCATTTGGCGCACAGCGAGAGCATCAGCTCCTAACTGACCTGTGCGAGGCCATCGAGGCCAAGAGTCAGGAGCAGTTTACCGACAGACTGTACCAGTTCGACCAGATCAGCAAGTTGGATAAGTGGAAGACTACGATCTTGGTGCGCGTCAAGAACCAGATTGAGGAGGAAGAGGATGAAGAGTTTGCGTAAAGGAACTGCCGACGGCATGAAAGAAATCGGTACATGAATGGTTACAGAAGGTATTGGGATATATCACAATCAGCAAATTTCAGCAAGTACTTTGGGCTCCACTGTTGACATCAGGATCCAAGAGATGGGTGGTGACTTGGGATATCCTCATATCTGCCTACGAAGGGATTGGGGGTGGTTAATGTTAGGTATAGAATCAACATGACTGTTGTGAACACCAAAGACGAGTTCTTTATAGACTGGTGTGTAATGTCTCGCTAGGGAACTGCTATCTAAGCGAACCACTACCGAATTCGACATAAAGCACAGAATGGCCCTCGAAGTTCATCGGTACAAAGGAGATACAAGTCAAACTACGGAAGAGACATTTGATGTCATCCCCTTGAGGGTGTTAGCCCAAGCCAATGACTGACCGACTTTTAACTCAGCACGAGGTCAAGGTAAGGTAATACGTATGGGAATCAATCAGTACCTATAATGATGTATGTATTACTATCATACTTGCTACTCCAAAGCACATGTCCCTCATTTTCGTCATCAAAACCGTTGGAAGTCAATCCCGGCACTGCCAAAGTAACGATTTGGGTCATCTTCCAACTCTGCGAAATGTGTCGAAACAGCCCTCAAGACAGTATGAGGCAGGTGTCATCTCAAGACTGCCACTTGTCAGACTTGGTAGCCTTTGTGGCGCATGTCTTGGGAACAGTGTAGGTGCGGTTGGGGTCCTTCTCCCAAGTGACAGAGCCATCCTTCTTGACGTTGATGTACTTGTACTGAATAGACTGTCCTGCGGTGAGGGAAATGGTAGCCTTCCACACAGGATTTGAAGAGGTGTAGTCTGAGGCGCTCAGGGCAATAGCCTTGGATGTGTCCCAGTTACCGAGGGCAGCGATGTTGCCAACGATCTTGATGGTATCGCCAAAGTTGGTGGTGACAACCTCCTCAAAAGTAACGGCAACAGAAGTCGCAATTGGGCAGCTAGTGCTGGTGCTGGTGGACGAACTGGAAGCCTGAGTGCCAGTGGGGGTGGGCACACCGTCCTTGGGTGTCTGAGATGCCGGGAACGAAGTTGCAGTGGCCAGTGAGTATGAGCCAGCAACAGTATTGGTCCCGCATTGGTTAGGAACAGCAGCTACACCACCAGCCCAAGAGGGAGGAATGATACCAGCTCGACGATCGGCAGCTGAGAGGAACGCAGCGTACGACCAAGTCAAATCTGTGGCAGAAAGGGGATGGCCGTCGTTCTTGTCAAACTGCTCTGCGAGGTGGCCGTCTGTGCCGACATACTTTGCGACGATAGCAACGTACCCATCAGCATACTTGGAGACAGTGTCGGTGATACTCTTAAAGGTAGCAGAGTCACTGGCGTAAGTTCCAGCGGAGATTCCAGAGACAAGGTCCTTGAAGAACGAAAGAGAGACATCTGAGACAGTGATGGATCCCTTCTGCTTCCAGACGTAAATAGCATCGTAGAGCTGCTCAGCTGCGGCGAGGGTAGCGAGATACCAGGGGTTACCGTTGTAATAGACATCTTCCACGTATCGTCCAACAGCGACGGCTGAGCCTTGAGAGATACCCTTGTTGATGTTCCATGAGCGGAAAGAGTCCGTGACTGCCTTGTGGTTGGCGAGAGCCCTGTCACTGCATGGCTGGAAAGTGGCGGCATCACAGCTCAGAGCAGGGTCAAAGCTATGGATAGAGGTCAGAATACTGTTGGCGTCCTTGCCAGTACGGCCATCGTTGACATTGACTACAAGGGTAAGCGATTGGTATGATCAATGGGCCAGGCAAAGTGATACTTACTGTTGGAGTCGACATATTTGCCGGAGGAGATCCAGTAAGTCTGCAAGAAGCAGAGAGCCTGAGGAGCGATATTGGCGTAGTTGTCTGCTGACTTGCTGAGCTTCTTGGCCAGAGCGGCACCTTCAATGAGAGCTGTAAAAAGTCAGTATGTTGTTTACAGTTGAATCGCTCGATAGGCTAACCTCGGTATTGGGAGGCAGTTGTAAAGAATGAACTACCCTTGACCTCTTCCCACAAGTCAAATCCGGTTTGGTTCCTGTCATGGTCAAACTGGCTCTTATTTAAGGCTGCCGTATCACTCACCAGTATTGGGCCACATAGTTGAGATCATTACGCACAACAGGCCACACAATGTCATTGGCTGTGGAAGTGTAACCGTTGGCGATCAGCCAGTTGGCATAGGTGATCATAGCGGTCGCACGCAAAGCTGGACCGTCACGCTGGGGTCGGCCTTAACAATACTTAGTCAACAGTTTCGATGCAGGGGCATCAAGGCACGAGTACTCACCCCATCCGCCAGTGAATGCGCTCATGTCGACATTGAACTTGGCCTCTCCTAGACCAGAGCCATCTGAAAGCGACCCAGAAGGGTTGGAGACACCCTGAAGCTTGGCTTGGGAGGCGATGTACTCTTGAATCTTTCTTTGCAAGCCAGCATCATACTGGTTGATGAACCTGTCCACAACATACTTGAAGACAAGAGCAGCATCCCGAGTCCAAGTGTAGAAGTCTAGTGTACATTAGCAGATGTCTACAGTCTAGGTTATCTGGATCACCAATTTACAATCAGGGTCCGAAGTGTCTGGAGAAGCAATTACAATACCAGTAGCCACGTTCTTGGAGTTGCAGCCATCAGAGCCGATATTGCACAACAGTTGCTCAATAGCAACTGAGCTCTCAGACTTGATGAAGGAGTCGACAGAAGATTGCCTCTCCTGTACAAGACTCCTTTCATCGAAGGTCGGTCGGCCCAAGACACTCTGAAGAGCGAATGAGCCAAGAAGAAAGGCAGAAGACACAAAGTACATGATAGGCTGTATCAGAGAGGCTGTAGAGTTGATCGAGAGTGATGAGACTGAATCGTCAACATCAATCAGGTCCATCATGAAGCTTTTATAGAGAGCCGGCATTCCGACTATTACAGGAATTTCGTAATAGAAGAATTGATCTTGTCAAGGGCCTAGTTGTTAGATGCCGAATATGGAAGTGCGGAAGCAAGCTGTAGAGTTCGTGAACATCGGACGTAGGCCTTTGAGGGATAGTGTGGTGTGGTTTAAAGGGCCGAATAATTAGAATGAGGCCGAGTTTGATTATAATTAGTCTGGTGCAGTTTCCAGGTGGTGATGTTATTTTGCAGTTGATATCACCTCGGCTTGTTGTACTTGCTGAGGCCAGTCAGACTCATGCCTGTCAACACACGACGACTTCAAATGCCTCTTGATGAGGATGATCATTTAGTGTTTTGTTATAAACTCATCCTCTGATTGTAGTATTCACCACCCCTTCACATGCACCAGGTGACTTGGGCTCTTGTGACATTTCCCCAAATTAAACAATGTATGCTTTCACTAACAAGTCTCCAACTCAAAGTGTGGGGTAGACATCTCCATGACATGACTACCTCCCAATAGGTAGGAGGATTACTATATACCCTGTAAAAGAAAAAAACATGACTATTCATAGGCCGTCTTCACATGTAAACCGACCTCGGGGCTCTCGCTTCGTTCCGTCCCTTTCCCACACTGTCTCGTGATGCTCAAATTCTCATACCCCAGACTTAACAAATATCCCCAGATACAGGCATCGGCATTGGACGGATGATCAGTGAGTACCGAGTAGCTTCGAATAAAGCGCCGAGTGCAACACACCCTTCATGTCTGTGTGCATATCTGCATGTACTACCTACATATTATACTCGGTTATCGACTGTTGCGACATAATATCTTACATGGATACAGCTTCAATTCTGGAACATGCCTACCCTGTGGCTGTGTCATTGGTCGATAAACGTTGTCAGACCTGACGACAGGACACTCCGCCGTCATTGTATGTGATCTAGTCAAATCTTGGTACCATGCTCCGAAGACGGGCCGTAGATCGTGAAATAATGCTTGTGTCTCTTGTCATGCGATGGGCATGATCCCCAGATTCAGGATCAAAGCCGAAACCAAGAGAGAGAGGTTTTAGATACATCGGAGATCAGCAAGGAACAAAGCCAAGTGTTGGATCGCTTTTGTTGCTCGGCAACCTAGTGTAGGGACCGCAAAAAAAACTTTTGACGGCTATCCACTGTCTCAGGTGCATCACAACATATGGAATTATACGACATCACGCATTGCAAAAAAGATTCTTCTAATCGAAAAAGATATGTAGGTAGGCCATGGTTTTCCCCAACCTCACCGACCGACGGTCTCGGAAAAGGGGGGTGGAATATAGCGTCTCGTTATGCAACAGCCCCGACACTCAAGCCGTCTTTCAACAGCGAATGAAGCAGCTGAAGCAACAGTTACTCTTGGACCTGTCGATAGGATGATTGACACCATAACAAGTTGATGGCTCCTTATAAGTTATCGAGCTGCAAAGCAATCGACCCTGACTCCGAAGAGCAGGGGATCGCTAGGCACAGATCCGTGTTTGCTTGAAGAGAAGAGGAAAGAAAAATTTGGTTGCACCTCAGAGATTTAAATACACAAAACTTTTGGAGGTATTGATTACATAATCCGGCCTAACTGCGGAATTATTTGTCACGTACGTCTGGTTCCCCAGTCGCGTTCCAAAGTGATCCGTGCTCACCAACCTCAGGCCTATCTTTCTGCCTACCAAGAAATAGTCCTTTTTATCGTCATTCATAGTCGCATCATAAACATCGCCATCGCCATCGCGATAAGCTTGCCAAGATGGACGCCGCAACGATAGAAGAGACAAATAGAATCCGTATCTCCCTGGGTATGAAACCTTTGCCCGTCCCAGGTGCAGATAATGCCAGTCAAACCGAGTCTATGTACGCCGACGGCGACGCACCTAGCACACTGGAGAGCCGTCAAGCTCAGGCCTACGATAACTACAACAAGGTGATGGAAGCGGAGAAGGCAAAGAAGAAGCGGGAAGAGAAAGCCGCGGCTATCCGAAAAGCGCGGGAACAAGCGCAACGAAATGCAGTTTTGGAAGGCAAAGGTTTTGGCGAAGCCGAAGAGGGAGGTGATCTCAGCGCTAAAGACTGGCTCATGGGCCAAAAGAAGCGACAGAAGAAGATTGCCAAAGTCAGGAAACTGGAGGAGGAGCTGGCCGCAGCTGAGGCTGAAGCAGCAGCTGCAGTTCAGTATACTTCCAAGGATCTTGCTGGTATCAAAGTTGGACACGACACCGCGGATTTTCTCGACGGCGACGATCAGATTCTTACCCTCAAGGATACAACCATTGACCAGAACGAGGAAGAAGGCGATGAACTTGAAAATCTAAACATGCGCGAGGCTGAGAAGCTTGCTGAGAGACTTGACAACAAGAAAAAGAAACCAGGTTACAACCCCCTTGATGACGATGAAGAGGGCGAACGTGGTATTCTGTCGCATTACGATGAAGAGATTGAGGGCAAGAAGTCCAAGAAGTTTACTCTTGACACAAGTGGCGTCATTGCAGAGCTCTCAGATATTCTGGAGAAACCAGTCGACAAAACGAAGAACGGCCAGAATGTGAGCTTAGATGATGTTATTGGTAAGTCGTATTTGTACACCCAATGCAACGATATTATGCTAACCAGTCAACCTATAGGTGATGCTCCTATCTCTTCAGACTATCTGGATCCCTCGCAGATCAAAGTTAAGAAGTCTAAAAAGAAGAAGGGCAAGAAGGGAACTAGGCAAAAGCCCACAGACGATGATGATCTTTTACTCGTAGACACGGCACCCGCAGATGACACTATGGACATCGACTCGAAAGACACAACGACTAAGAAACGAAAAGCAGCAGATGATACTTTCGTGGATGACGATGACCTTCAAGCAACACTCGCGATCCAACGAAAGAATGCTTTGAAGAAGCGGAAGAAGACTCGACCCGAAGATATCGCCAGACTTCTCAAGGAGGAGGATAACGAACCAGAACCAACAGAACAACAAGGGGGTGGTCTTGTTCTCGATGAAGTCTCAGAGTTTGTTGCAGGTTTGAGTAAACCTGGCGTAGACGAAGAGCGCAAGCCTAGAAGACCAAAGACTATATCAAAGTCTCCAGAACCCGACGAGGACCACCCCATGGACGATGATGCGCAGGTAGTCGAAGAGAAGCCCCAATCATCGGCTGTCGAGGAGTTGGATGAGACGGGCGTCGAGGAAGAAAAGGCCGTTGGTGCTGGCATGGGCGCGGCTCTTGCGCTACTAAGAGAGCGTGGTCTTGTGGAAGATACCAGGGGCGATGCGGAATACAGCAGCTTGCGGAACCGAGAAGATTTCCTCGCCAAGAAGCGTCTATTGGAAGAAGAGTTGGACGAGCAGGCACGCGCCCAGCGAGAGCGTGACCGTATGAGTGGTAAGCTGGATAGAATGTCGGTTCGTGAGCGTGAGGAGTGGGCTCGTCAACAGAATACCTGGCGAGATCAGCAGCAGTCTCGACGCATGGCCGAGTTGTTCTCAGCAGGGTACAAGCCAAACGTTGAGTTGAAGTACACCGATGACCACGGCCGTTCCCTCGACAGCAAGGAGGCGTTCAAGCACCTCAGTCACCAGTTCCACGGCAAGGGAAGCGGCAAGGGTAAAACAGAGAAGCGCCTCAAGAAGATTGAGGACGAGAAGCGACGCGAAGCACAGAGCATGTTTGATGCAAGCTCTGCCGGTATGAACCTGGCAGCTCAACAACAACTCAAGAAGCGACGGGAAGCTGGTGTACGACTTGCATAATTCACTTGACTTTTTATTACAGGATGGTTTTGGGATGCTACGAATAGTAATACCGGCAATGGACAATTCAGATCAACAAAAAGGTGCTTTTACCCTTTACTCATGTGCTTATTTGAGATGTTATTTCCTGCTGACACCATGTGAAGATTTAGATACAAGGTATGTCTTGTATTCAACTAACTCTGCTTAGGGTCCCTTTCCCCACCTGTTTTACACGAAATACCCCCCTTTTGAGAACGCCTTGGTTCGTTTAAGCCCCGGAACAATATGAGATCAAAGTAAGAGCTTCAAGTGAAACTACCGCCTAGCTTCGTTTCTTTACGGTAAACTGGCCCTTGTTCTCGGCCGCCATTTCATTCCAGGTCTTCTTCATATCCCTCATTGCTTCATCCACTTCCCCTTCCATAGCCTGAGCTATCTTCAGAGCTAGGGTTGACTCCTGGTCTGACTTACTAGCCGAGGATGAGAACAATGGGAGGGGAGTTGCACTGCCGTAATGGCTAGCGTTGTTGACCTTGTTAATGATGAGCTCAGGGGGGAATTGGGAAGACATGGTTTCTCGTGAAGTCAAGAATACCTAGAATGATTAGTAGATGGCCAGTGATTGTGTGACTTACCTTGAGAAAATGCTTTGATCTTCTGCAAGTCCTGGAAGCTGGAGTTGATATGAGGATGGTCTGTTGACATTAGGACTAGCACAAACGACCTTCTTATACCAGTATGCTCGTTAATGTTCTGCGATGATGTGAGTGTTCAATGAATGTCACCTTTGTTGTGACAATGATCTTTGTGATTATCTTGTGCTCGTAGCTGTTCATAGAACCATTTAAAGCTGAACTCGTGAAATAATGCAATGTTCACTCCAAGTCTTTGAAACAGCACACATTCCAGGAACACAGCACCAATCTATGTAATAGTGTTAAGAAATCAATTTCGTGTATCCTAAGTGATTCTATAGGGAACAGAAGTAATACGCGCCAGTATCCCAAACAAGTTCGCCCCCAAAAATCAAGAACCGCTAACTCCAAACATTTCTGTGTCAAGGCAATCCAGAGCCGATCAGATCTATAGACTGACCTTTGCTCCGATACCCTTGCCTGTATAGTGAATCTTCTCGGTCCAGCTGCCCAGCCTCACAGTCACGTTTGCTATGGCGTCAAGCTTGAGCGATCCGCCCAACGCTTCCTTTAGCTTGCCGTAGCCCACGCTGCTGGCAGACCATATCACAGGTAGGCGTGGAGTCTGTGATCGTCCGGGTGTTGCTGGAAAAGGCTCGTCGTGTATAATCTGGCCGACAGGCTCAGTGTGGTTGTAAAGAGCAGTTGCGTTGATGTGTTCTATGTATAAAGTGTTGTATCGCAATGGAGAAAGGAGCGTAAAAGTGGCCGTGGAGGAAAAGAGATGAAAGGTGGCATCTGTGATAAAGCGTAGCTTTTCGCCTTCGTGCTCGTCCTCGCCAGGGACAGTTATTCGTGGCGTAGGCAGAGTGATGTTGATCTTCGATAAAGCCTCGCCGATTATGGGGACATTCGGGACACTTCGTTTGTGAGTCCGTGCCATCAACGTCGTATTCTTACCAGATATATAGTCTGATAGTAGCTTGCGGCCAACTACTTGTGCCTTCTCGCCGCCAAATCGTAGCGGGTCCCAAGTCGCATGAACAGGAAGGTTGGTGTTCTTGCCGAGGTCGAAGGTAACGTTTCTTGATATGGCCTCGCCGAGAAGTTCCCCATCGTGAAAGATATGTACGCTGAGGTAGGGGACAACAGCTGCATATGGTGTAGGGTTTGTGAGGTTGACAAGGGCTCTCATCTGAATCCCCGTCTCGGTCGTTTCCATAACCTCAATCTCGCCGACTTGAGGTTTGAGTTTATCCAGTGCGTTTCCAGGGAATCCTAGCCATTAGTTAGTATTGGCTCTTCCCATGGTCGCGAGGCGTGTTAAGAAAATACTTCAATGTGTAGATGAGGATTATTCATCCTCATGGGGGATGCAAGAGATTACCACAGCGATGACGGACCGTTTACTGGAATCTTGCCCTCTGCGGGAACCTTCTTCACCGTCAGAATGCCGAGGACGGTTTTGAGCTTTACGTCGACTTCGGCCTTGATGTCGAGTGTGATATCGCCGCCCCCAAACAGCAACTTCTGCATGACTACGCTGAAGACGTCACCATCGGTGATTGTCAAGGGGACATCGACCAGTCGCGATGTAATATTGAGTAGAGTTTCACCATTTTCTTTATCCTGAACCTTTGTTGAGTTGGCGCTCTGCCAGTGACGCAGGTTCAACTCGCCCATTTTGCGCTTCTCGTAAAACAGATCAGCATTGGAGCGGAGCTTGTCCACTCCCAGATCCACATTCAGTTCAGGTGGAAGAGCCGCGAGAACTTGTGCAGTACCAGAGACTCGAGGCTCACCCTCGGGATCATCGACATCGGCGAAAGGGTCGGGTAGTTTGAAGTCGACATCCGTCAGAGAAAAGTTGCGGATCAAACTATCAAATGATCGTCCTGGAAAATCGACTAGTACTGTGATACTCTCCAAGATATCTGAGATCCATTCGGGAGTATCGGTATTGTTGAGCTTCTTCCCTCTCACAAACACCTTAGCGTCCTCGCCATGCAGATAACGGTCCATAAAATGGTCCAGGGGGGATGATTCAGAGTGTGGGCATGCTTTCGTTAGAGACTCTGGGATGTCGCGGATAACCCCTTTGGCGTCGGCTTGGATATCCGCCTTAGCTTTAACATCGATCGGCTCAGTGATAGCATCTGCAACACTGATGGAAGGCAGTGATGAATCGCAATTGGGCACCAAAACTTCAAATCCAAGTGTCGGAACTCGGAAAGATACTGGATAATCGTTGTGGACTTTCAATGATACGTCGGCCTCAATCACTTTCCGTCCGTGGCCATCTACCGGGCGATCGTGAAGATTCATTCGTTCTATGTTGTAGTTGGGCATTGATGGGATCTCATCAGCTGTGAATTTGTTAGTCCAGTCCTACAGAAATCAATTCGCTTTTTCTCATTAAAGGAGTGTCTTCTTTCCTAAGAATAGGGCAGCATAGGAGCGGTAGAGAGATTGACCTTCAAAGACCATTGATTCCGCCACATCGTGAGCACCAAGCGGGACGATTCCCGATTTAAGTTGAATTTTGGTTTTGCCCACTACTTTCAACTGCTTCAGATTTCCTTCCAACCAGTCATTCGCAATCTTGCGGATATGCTCGGCATCACCAGGGTTAACCTCTGCCACAAAGTCCAGCTCATTGGTGTGCCTGTTAACCACATCAACAACCAGAGGAGGAATAACCGCGGTGCCGGCAATTACATTGCCATAGTCGGGCAGATAGACGTTGACAGTCGTTTCCTTGGTCTCGAGTTTTCGCATGATGCTAGTGACCACTTTTCCAATACGGCGAGAGTTTTTGTTGTCGACCTGTGATCCATCGAGATAGACGTTTGCGCGAATACGCGCCCGAATGCCATCGCTCGTGATATTTTCGATGGACAAATTGGTAGGTTCAAGAACAGCAGCTTTCTCAGCGTACTCCTTGACGGCAGGAGGAACAAGAAAACCGAGAACTATGATGAGTATGACTATGATTCCAAGAATACCAATGGCAATGATGGAGGGCCATCGCCAGGGTGCCTTGGTCCTGGTCTTGTTGCAGATTGACCAGAGACTCCAGGCGGCCCGCGACTGAGGCTCATTCGAGACTCGACCATTTTGATCGTGTTCGCCGGCGTCACTGTCGTGATCGTCACCGTTTCGGCTGAGAAGAGGCGATGTTTCAGTAGGCTCCTCCTCGTCGGGCGTTGGCGAGACGATTGGCTCGTTCTCCTCGGCCGGCATTGTTGTTGTATCGGAAGAAGTGGAAGACCGTCTAACAGAGTTTCGGAGCGCTCATGCGGCGCAGATGACTTAGGGCAGGCCGCAGTTGTGGGTGGTTTCGTTAGGAAGAGAGATCGATGATCTAGTGTTGTTGTTTGGGATGACTCGAGGATGATGATGTTGATGTCAGAAGCATAAGGTAATCATCAAATTGAGGTTAGGTTGTGGCAGACGATTCGTCATCGAGGTGAAGTCACTTTGGCAGGGTTTATGAGTGATAAGGTTGTAGCGAGCTGTGTTGTGATTGGCTTGTGTTTGCCTAATCCAGGAACAGAACCTCAGGCCCAGCTTTTACATAGAAAGCAATTAGAGGGGCATTCGACGCTGAAGCTTGGTCGGGCGGGTTTTGAGATTTGGGGCCTGAAGGTCTCACACACGACGTCATTTTTCAATTAAACTGATCTTGTCTGGTTCTCTCATAGCATTGAAGTTTAGGATGGATATCCACTTAAAAGATATCAATCTCCCACCCACGACATTATCTTCACAATAACCGACAAATCAAAAAGAAGTACCACTAGGCGGAAAGGCAGCGGCTATATTGAATTTAATAGTACTCACTCAATTTCGCTCGTTACGAGCTTCTAATAAGATCAGCTTGATGTGGACGTTCAGTAATGGGGAAAGGCATTAAGTAATAGTTAGCCAAAAATGCAATGAAGACGCCCCCGATTTGGAATCCTCACGACCTTGTTACTTATTTCTATCTCGAGACCTTGGCGTAAATCCCGGAGGGTTCAGTGGACCAACAGGATCATCACCATTGGAAATTCAACTGCCGGTAACGGAGTTTCGCTACCTTAGTAAAAGACCCTCGCTCAGAGTCAATGCACAGCGATTTGGAAACAGTAGTCATCTACAAAAGTCCTGACTACCTGACGTGTTTGATATTGATAATTGATATGAATCACAGTCTGATCTAGTTATATATAACAGCGTCTATGTTGTAGAGAGTCGGCATCCCGAGACCGGCTCAACATTCACATTAAAGTGGAGCATATCTTTTCCTACTTGATGCGACTACCACAGACTCATCATATCTTGACCTACTTTAGCCATTGGCTTGCACAAAACTTGAATTTCTTCCTTTTATATAACATATAACTCAATTGAGTCTCAGAGTTCATTCCCAATCTTACAATCGCTTATTAGCTCACTCAGTATACAGCTCAAAATGAAGATTTCAGCTTTCCGACTCGCTCGAGGAGCCGCTGCGGGCCTTCAAAAACGAGCGTACTCACAGGCTACAACGCCCAGGCATCTCATGACAATTGCCGATCTCACTCCTAACGAGTTCGCCAACCTTGTTCGTGATGCCAACACTCGAAAAATCGCTGTCAAGGGTGGAGCTCCCGCTAGTTATCTCAATGCTGGTCTTGCTGGTAAGACTGTTGCTATGATGTTCAGCAAGCGTAGCACCCGTACTCGAGTTTCTACTGAAGCCGCCGTGACTTTGCTTGGCGGCCATCCCATGTTTCTTGGCAAGGACGACATTCAGCTTGGTGTAAGCATTACACTGATAGGAAAAAGATCTATGCTAATGCTTCCAAGGTGAATGAGTCGCTCCACGACACTTCAGTTGTCATCTCTTCTATGACTTCCTGTATGGTCGCTCGAGTGGGCCCTCACTCTGATGTCGCTAATCTTGCCAAGCACTCAAGCGTTCCTGTCATCAATGCTCTGTCTGATGATTTTCATCCTCTACAGACCATCGCTGACTTCCTAACCCTTCACGCAACTTTCCCATCAGCAAGTGCCAAGGGAGCTACTCTGGGCCTCAATGGCCTCAAGGTCGCCTGGGTCGGCGACGCCAACAACGTTCTGTTCGATCTCGCCATCGGCTGTGTCAAGATGGGGGTTGACATCTCAGTTGCCGCCCCTAAGGGATATGAGATCCCCGACGCCATGAGGCAACTCATCAATTCCGCTGCTGACGGCGTCTCCTCGCCTGGCAAGCTTTTCGAGACCAACGTCCCTGAGGAGGCTGTCAAGGATGCCAACGTCCTGGTGACAGACACATGGGTCTCCATGGGCCAGGAAGCTGACACCCAGAAGCGCCTCAAGGACTTTGCTGGTTTCCAGATCACCAATGATCTTGCCCAGCGAGGAGGTGCCAAGTCGGACTGGAAGTTCATGCACTGCCTGCCTCGACACCCTGAAGAGGTTGCCGATGAGGTCTTCTACAGCCCCCGATCTCTGGTATTCCCCGAGGCCGAGAATCGTCTATGGGCAGCTGTGTGTAGGTTTATACGCCATTTCCTTTCAAAGCATGATGCTAATATCGACCAGCTGCCTTGGAAGGCTTTGTTGTCAACAAGGGCAAGTTTTAGGCGTGATAAAAGATGGACTACGGATGAATATTATATCATTTGATAGCTACACTGGACAGGAGGTGGAGCATAGGCGCACGAACAACGAAATAGTCATTTGAATTAAATCAATTAAATCAGATCCTTTCCTTGAGAACGCCATTGGGTCGGGCCACTAATTGAGGTATCTGATCTAACCGGGAGGGAGCTGGCTGGCATCGACAACTTCATCCGCCTCCATTACAAGGGACTCCTGGTTACCCTCAGACAGAGGAGATCGGGGTAGAGCCATCAGACCTGTACGGGCAGACTCAAGAATGCCAAAGGGAGCAACAAGCTTGAGGAATGAGTCGATACGGGACGGCTTAGCGGAACTAGAACGACATGTCAGTAATGCGCATGTTTATGAATAAGGGGGTTAGGAAGCATACACTTCGACAATGCAGCTGTTTGTGCTAATATCCAGGACCTTGCCGCCGAACTGATGGGCAAAGTAGGTGATGGACTTGAGATGCTCGTGCTTGTGTCGCAGAGCTTGACTGATGGCCAATTTACTGGGGTGGAAGTCCTTGACGGTATCGGAGAGGCTACGTTCAATGGCCTCATGTGCGTAGTCGACATCAGTCTCGCCTGCAGCAATCTCGCGGTGGTGATGGAGGAGCTCCTCAAAGTACTCGGGCCCAAGAATGTTTATCTTGGCAAGGAGAAGTTCGCGCTGGACAAGAGCCGCGTTGGTGTAGTCGAGGACGGCCCAGACAGGGACCAGGTCTTCAAGCTGTCGACGAGCCTGCTCAACAACGCCGTCCTGACCCGTAAGGACAATGGTCATGCGAGAGAGATCGTCAACCTCAGTGTTACAAACGACCAGAGAGTCAATGTTGAAACCGCGCGCAGCCAAAATACCAGAAACGCGGGACAGAACACCAGGCTCGTTCTGAACTAGACAGTTGAGAATGTGACGCTTAGGAGGGGCGGTTGAAGGGACCGGGGTCTCGTAGAGAATGTTGGAGACGGCGGACTGGGCGGACCACGCAGGAGGATTGTCGCTCACGGGAAGAGGAGCAGAGCGGCGGCGGAGAGCCTTATAGGCGATGGCAGAGGTCGAGGAGGAGCTATATCGCACAGCGGCGACGCCTCTCGCGGAAGCGGCCCATCGGAGGGACGAAGCCAAGGGCCGTAGAGAAGCCATCTTGCAGAGACAGGAGAACAGAAAGAGTTCTCTGGCCAGAACAAGAAGGGTCTCAGTAGAAATAGCAATTGGTCTGGGCGGAGGATGGGATGCAGGTGACTCAAAGTCAGGAAGAGATAGGTCGAGGGAAATGCCGAAAAAATCAATGGGCCATTGATAGGCCGGTGACCGGAGGCTACGAGGAGATGGGGGCAGTTGTTTGCGCGGGGGCACGGATCAGCTCGGCAAGGGTCCGCTGTAAGCTTGGAGTTCTACGTAGCTTATCAGTTCAGGAGCCAAAGAGTGACGAAAGGGAGTACAGTGGTCAAACCTACACACCACTGAGTCTGGTCCATGGTAAATGGATCGATAAATACAGCGGAAAGGGGCCATCACGGTAGAGTTGTCTTATAAGAATCTCTCTTCATGCGATAAAACAAATTGGTCCCAGTTCATGTCCCGTTCCCCAGATCTCGCCTTCAAAACCATGCAGGGCTAAGCCACAATACATAGCTAATTGTCCAATGAGATAGCACTTGTTAATCACTAATAAGGAAGACACGAAAATTTGGAAAACTACTAACCTAAGAACTCGTTGGGAAGTACAATTAAGGCAATTGATTGAGCCGCTCATGACATCAATTCACTGCTCAACTCTCTGTCGCCTTACATATTCGTATACACTTTTACCCCATATTGCCCATTTCTATCTGCTGCCCCAAGCTCTCCCCCACATTCACATCCGCCGGTTTCGGGTCGCTCACTAGCCACCTGTGGCGGAAGGCTGAAAGAGGTACGTGCTTCACCAGAAGACCATCAACCAGCCTTTCTTCTTTCTTTTGCTGGACCATTCAACATAACTCCACTTCAACACAGGCGCATTTCGGTTGCTATTTTTCACACTGGCATCGCATTACTCCATTTAGACCGAGATTGATAACTTTGGGATTTTCCCAACCTCTATACTCTGACGTGGAATAGTTTCAATTTGCATATCCAAATTTTCACTTCGACCTACGCATCTCGTTCGGTATGGACGAAACCGAACGGCGAACGGTGAAGCGTTCGCGCTTCGACCAGACAGAGCCGGAGCCCAAGAGGACTTCGCGATTTGACCGCCGCTCTCGATCTCCTCCGTCGCATCGCTCTGAGCCGGGTAGAGATCGCAGCCCTATCGCTAAAGATGCAACTCCTGAGACAAAGAAGTCCCCGACTGATGCTGCCGCTGCTGCTGGTAAGTGTTGTTCCGTGCTTTGGCTAAAGTCATCGTGATGAAATTTAATTTGAACATGCTTCTGACATAACCCATAGCTGCCGCTGCGGCTCGAATCAACGCGCAGCTTCAGGCCCGCAAAGGAATTCAACACGTTGATGTGCCACCTATCAGGTCTGCTGATACCGAATCACCACCGCCACGACCAACTTCGACACCGCAAAGCGCAAACAAGACAGCCCCGGCGCTCGACGGAGAGATGTATGTTGCAGATGGCGACTACATCCAGGATATTGAAGTCAATGACCTAAGGAATCGCTACCTCCTCACCAAGGGGTCTACGCAGAAAATGGTAAATATTCTTGAATTAAAGCCCACTGATCTTCCCAGAAGCGCTCCTTCGGATTATCTTTGCACCTGAATCGAGGATATCTTGCTTACAGCTTGATAGCTCGCTTCAGTACCTCCTTCGTTGCTCCTGCTGACTCCCGCTTGACTAGATCAAAGACGAAACCGGCGCTGGTACGCAATTCTTTCATGA
Organism: Fusarium algeriense; assembly: GCA_002982035.1. Classification (NCBI taxonomy): domain Eukaryota; kingdom Fungi; phylum Ascomycota; class Sordariomycetes; order Hypocreales; family Nectriaceae; genus Fusarium; species Fusarium algeriense. Next base: position 1,142 of record PVPY01000329.1, on the reverse strand, counting down.
TTTTTTAGTAGGACGCAATATTGACTTCGCAAGATATTACTACCCGAGGCAGCTATTATCCTAACAAGAGCATGGCAACGGCCGCTGTAAGAAAGCCTTTCGTCTTGGTTGGACCCAACTCTAATCATCTATAGAATCCTCCGCTGTACCTTCATATCACGAGCACGAGCAAGTCTGGCTTAGAGGCCGCCGTCACCAAGATCAACGAACTTATTCAACAGGAACTCCCTCAACTTGTCGATGAAAGGCGTTTCCGCCGTCGAGATCAGGAACAGGTCGAACGTGACGAATTTGGTCGAGTAAGGGTTTTGAGGATAACTCGTAGAACAAATATGCTGACAGCCTTCGTGTAGCGTAAATGGCCCGAAGAGAAGATCCCGATTAGCTTGGAGCCGGTACATGGGTTCAACTTGCGTGCTCAGGTCGTTGGGCATGGTGGTGCTTATGTTAAGCATATCCAGCAAGAGACAACTTGTCGTGTGCAGATCAAAGGACGAGGTTCTGGATATCTCGAGGCGGCCACTAACCAGGAGAGCGATGAAGACATGTTTCTCCATGTTACGTAAGTTGACGTATTTGTTGCTGAGAGAAGTTCATAACTAACACAATTGCAGCGGCCCTGATCCTAATATGGTTGCGAAAGCAAAGGAGCTTTGTGAGGACTTGATTGCCAATGTCAAGGAACAGTACGAAGAGTTCAAGAGCCGTCCACCTCGCTACGGTGGCGACCGCTATGGAGGTGACCGATACGGGGGCGATCGGTACAATGGTGGCGGTGATCGAAACCATTCCCACGGCGGCTCCCATGGGGGCTCTCATGGTTCCTATGGCGGTTCTGGCTATGGTGGCTACGGATCTAACTCGGGTGGTGCTTCAAACAGCCCAGCCCCTGCTGGCGTGAACAGTCCGACGACCGCTGCAGATTATGCTGCACAGTACGCCCAGTACTACGGTGGCGCAGACCCATACGCAGCCTACGGTGGTTATGCTAAGTAAGTAGATCTAGTTGTTTGAGTCTCCTGCTTTATGACACTGACGATTTACTACAGCTATGTTGCTATGTACCAGCAATACTATGGAGCTCAGGTTCAAGCCGCGGCACCTGGAGCACCTGGGGCCGCCCCTGGACAGTCAGCTTCACC
>PVPY01000328.1:0-19998 GCA_002982035.1 Fusarium algeriense | reverse complement strand
ATATAATATAGAGCTATATAGTACCTTAAATATACTTAATATAGGGCTAATACCTTACGTTAGGTATTATTACATTATATTAATATAACTTAATATAGTAATAAAGTATTATATAAATATATATTTTAGCTCTTAATATTACATTAGGGTAAGTATAGGAAGGAAAATCCCTTAGGTTAGAGTTTTAAGATAGTAATCTATTTAGTCTTCCGTAACAATAACGGAACAAAGATTTCCCGGTTATCGCTAAGTCAGTTGGCTCGGCTAGCTAGAATTGCGACAAACGCGAGTTCTCATTCCCAACGACCATGGGAGAACATTCGCAACCCAAGATCATCGCGGACAATCCTATTGCGAGTGGTATTAATGCCTTTCGCGAATCTTTCAGTTCGATATGCGGGAGCGCAGATCTCCCCTGCATTCCAGATGCCCTAGACAAGCTTGAACATGAAGGTACGGCAGAACCATTCTCCTCGAGACGCTCTTCTCACCTATATTAAGATTTGCAGGACCTTACGTTCAGTCTTCTATCCGCGCTTCAGATTCTTCCGGCTACCCGTCTTTTACCTTCGACCACAGGTCGTGGCACCCTCCGAAGCGATCTATGGTATCGTGGTTTGTTGGCGGATAAGATTCATTGTAGCCACTTCAATTTTGATCTTCTTATCGGCATTGATGACTTTACCAACCATAGGAAACCGTACCATCCATTTCTCCCCGTTTTCGAATTCAACCTTATAACTTAAGTTGTATGCGCCACGGCTGTCGCTGAGTTTGTTCGCAGTCAGCCTGCAGGCCAAGCAGTCTAGGTGAAACCTGGAAACCCAATCTGTTAACTCCTGTTCTCTTGCGCGATCGTATCTAGTAATCCATGATAGAAACGATGCGTTATTATGCAGTCCAATTCGGGCATCCCAATCCATTGTCCTGTGAGATAAAGTTCGTATGTTGATGTTACCACAGTAAGAGTTCAGTGCGGATTTAGGCAATAATATATTCAAGGCCTTGATCCACTTCCAGTGTAGAACGTGGCGGAGAAATGTTGGCTTGTGGATAGTAGGGCATGCAGAGTGCTAACAACGGCCTCATCCAATCGGACTTCAATATCTAAAATACCTATAGGCGTATACTAAGATATACTTTAAGATAGGTATTTCTGGTTATGCAACTAAGAGGTTGTCGCCCTTTATTCTGCTAGAGTGTTGCCCAATATCTTACCTACAGCTAAGTAGTTAAAGGTCTAGACTAATTAAGTAATAGATAAGAAAAAATTTTAATCCTTCTTAAGGCATAAATGCAAGCTTAATAGTATTGCATTAAATGGCTTCTAAATATACCTGTTTCCTACAACATCGGGCTCTATATGTAAGCTTTAATATAATGGAGTGATCCCCGCACTAAGATTTAAAGAATGAAAGCCACCAAACCCCACCACCTCTGGGACCTTCTGTCAATGACTAAAAGAGGTAAATAGGGCTAGTATAGGTTAATAGGGGGCTAAGGGGGCTAATAAAGCCGCCATAAAAGCAGCAGTCTTTAGCAGGTTATATATCACTTAAGTTTTATCTCATAATACTAAGATATAGTTATATCATAGTAGGGACAGTAAGCTTTAGTTGCTCTATAAGAAGCAAAGCGAGAATATTAGGGACTGCCGCCTTGTGTAATATTATATAATAGTGGCTGTATAGAACTGAAACCGGGCGTAGATGCGGTTAAATATCGGTTAGAAGTAAGTTGGATTGACCAGTTTAGTCAACAGTACTCTTCGTGATTTTCTTTCACTTAGCCATCTTTTGACCTTCTGGTGTTAGACCTCCAATCATGAAGTCGACAGTCACACGCTATCTCAATGGGCGTATATGCGCCTACCGAGTGGCTAAGGAGCCGGATAAGTCACTAGGACCTATGGAACCTGCAGCGACGTACAAGGCCGAGCCCGAGTCCAACGAGGGGATTCACAAGATCCTGGCTCACCATGTCGCCTCGGATCTAAGCTACGCTGTCTATGCCACCCGTAATAGCGTAGTGTGCATCGGCCAGGATGGCGACGTGCTGTGGCGCTACGAGCTAGAGCCTCACTCAACCGTGCTGCACGGCCATGTTCCAGACTGCGTCTTTTCCCTTGACGGGTCTACAGTTTGGGTGTACCGTCCTGACGCTATGGCTAATAGAGTTGACGACAAATGGGTGGCGCTGAGTGCTGATACGGGCAAGGTGCTCGCTGAGATGTCTCTGGGGACTGTTGGGCACGGAGGTCAGCATGCTCTTCACCCCGACGGTCGGCACGTCTTGCTAGATGTTGGCGAAGGCCAGGATGGGAGTAGCATGTTCCGGGCAACTGTTGCTGACGATCATTTCGACTTTTACAAGTACGAGTTTGAGGATCGCGTTCTGATTGATATAGCACCTAATGGCCTGCACTTCATGACTGTCCACCATGTTCAAGTCGATGTCGCATTTCACTTATTTCCAAATAGCGAGGTGGTGTTGCGCCTTACCCTTGAGGACCTTGGATATGCAAATGAGGGCGATAATGAAGAAGAGCTGCAGATAGACTACATCGGCGGATTTCTTGACTCAGATATCGCAGTGGTGGCTGTGAAGGGCTGGAATGATGGGGAGGACTGGCGCAACTACCATCGAGTGGACTTGCGGACTGGCACAGTGGGTGGCTGCTTCGAGGCGCACTCTCAAGAAGGATATGACTTTGAACCCCTGGGCGACGGCACCTGGATCACCTCTGGACCTGACGGTAATCCCGTACGCTACCGGTAGCCTGGCAGCGGCGAGGCCAAGGAACTATAGCCCGAGATTACAGAAACTGAGAAGTTGAGTGACAGATTACGGCAAAAGACCTGGGGTTCATGAAAATTGGATCGTGCTCGTATTTATTGGCGTTTACCATCCGCTAGCCCTAACCCATACATCTACAATCTTTGTCGCATTCCCTTCCGAAGAGTCAACGATCAGGTACCATCCATACAAAGCTCCAGAAACACATGCATGGTTAGGAAAGATGATGACATCCTGTCCGACCTCCAAAGGGACTGATGGCAAGGCAGAAGTATCTTCATTGTCGGCATACTCCCAGGCCGCAATGGAATGCTCCTGGCTGATCCTATCAATGATCAAACGTCTTCCAGTTTCAGATCCATTGTAGGAAGACTGACTAATAACACCCCATCCTGGGTACGCAGCGCATGGCTCCCGACCGAGGCCTAGACAACCAACCGCAATAAGTGCTTCAGGTTGAGATCTCTCTTTGTCATTGTAGACGCTGCACACTTCGGCGATTATAGAGATCGCGATTTCTTCTTCATAAGAGCCAAATTCCTTTCTCGAGTTGGTTGATAGTTGTTGCATGTCAAGAATAGAGTATACACCCGCGTGAAGCTCAAGCTTGGTCTGAAGTCCGCCGGGTTTGCCTCTCGAAACAACTTGGATAGCCCTTCGGAGTGATTCAGCTGCAGGAGATAGGCTGCCTTCAGAGGTTACGAGGTTCTCCACCGCGGTGACTTGAGGCGAGGCTCCGACACTGATGACCAGCTCTTTATCCTTGGCGAAGAGATGAGATTGCGCGTTAACTGCATCAATACAGCCTTGGATCTCGCCCTCGAGATTAGCCATGGCTTGTTCAGCCGTTGTGTCCTTGTAGCTCAGACTGCTATGCGAGTATAATCCGAGTAACTCGGCCTCTCCGTTGACTTCAAGCTTAGCCAAAGCCTCGATCAACCCATTTTTGTTCAGAGCAGATGGTGGTAGTCCTGCCCGGTGATATCCAGTGTCGACCTTGAGAAATACTCTAGCCGGAAACTTGGCATGCTGGGAGAATGCTTTAACGGACTCGAGTTGCGATGGATGGTCGATGAGTACAGATATACTTCCTTGACCTAACTCCAAGCCAAGCGCTGCGAGTCGTGAGATTTGCGAGCGAGGTAATGGAAGGCCATAGAGAATATCCAAACGCCGTCCAGCATCTCGATACTCTCTGAGAAGAGGCAGAAGGTGTTCGATCTCCGCTAGAGTCGAGACAATGAGTTTCACATCGCCGGTTCCTTGCCCGACCTGGAGACGGGTTCCTTCGATCGTCTGCTCCATGTTAGCATGAGGATCGATAGGAGGCCTTAGAGGACCGACTTTGTGAGTTTTGACATGCGAGTGGAAGCCAAGACCGAGTGTCTCAACGGCCTTGAGCATAGAATAGCAGTGTCGGGCTACTCTAGCTCTGTCAAGTACGACGGAGGGCTTAGGAACATCGTGAATGCTTTTGCCAACATAAAATTCCTGCAGCTCCCCGTAGGGAGGAGTTTGTCTTTGAGGGACAGACATTTCAAGAAAACTGATAGACTTATATGTGTAATCTAGAATAAATGTTACTCAAGTAAGAATCTCGAAGAAATACTTCTGGAATGAGGCTCGCGGAGTTGTTTTATGTAAGCATGGTTGTCAGAGGGCGCGGCGGACTTGAAAATGTCCGATGTGGAGATGAGACTCATTCTTGAGTGAACCAATCAATGGCCCCGGCAGAATGATGAAGGATTTAACATAAGTCATCCAATGAGAGACTGCTTAGCAAAAATTGTGACCCGACTGCCGCTCTTATCAAGTTAGGTAAGAGGGCTTGAAAGAATGAGCGTGATTTGTTCACTGTTATGAGACAACGCAGGCTTTGACAAAACAAGAGGCGCAAGTTTTATGCCTTGTGATAGAGTGCTACAGCTCTCGCTATGATATACTGGGTCCAATTGGCCAGGAAATATGCACAAACAAATAACATAGCCACCACCAAAGCGCCTCAGATCAGGGCTGTCGCCAAGGCAGAATCAGCCTTGAGGCTCTGTCATTCTTAAGGCTTTATGTTTCGCCACTTGTTCACTAGTCAAGAGCTTCCTAATCCTGTTAGGTTAATTAAGTTTTGTTTAAACCATTCTTATCGTTCGAGCGCGCCATGGCGGAAGCAATTGGGCTAGCAGCAGGCATCCTGCCGCTCTTCAGGACGTGCCTTGATTACTTTCAACTCTATAAAACCGCGCAGGCCTCCTCAAGAGAAAGTCGAATTCTCTTGTACATGCTTGACTGCGAACACGAGAACTTTCTCATCTGGGGAGAGAAACATGGTGCTTTCAGAGAACAGCCCGCCGATGAATGCAATGCCGAGCCGGGTCACTCGGACAAGACACCCAAAGTTCGGAAAGCCTTGGAGCTGATCGAAGACTTGCTGAGTGACGCGAACAAACTACGGGAGAGATACGGTGTCAGCGTCTCTACCACTACGGGCGATCAGGCTTTGCCCGAAGACCTATATCTTAGTAGCTCAGGACTCAGGCGACTGAAATGGTTTAGAAGATCACGAGATGCACAGAGCCATGGCTTGCTTCAGAAGACAGTCTGGGCAATCAACGACAAATACAAGTTCAAGGAGCTAATCGCTTATCTTCACGATCTTGTTGATAGCTTGTATGACATTCTCCCCGTCCCCCCGGAAGAACGAAATGCTGTAGCAATCGAGGACATCAAACCCATGGCGAATGATCCGGAAAGACTGGAGGATTTTGAAGAAGCTAGCAAAGACACGTATCCTGAATGGTCCTCGGCAGCAAGCGATATGCGTTACGCAGGGTCGACAATCAGTCAATGGGCTTCTAAAGTTGTAGTCAACCCTGGAATCGAAGATAAGGTTCACCAGACAACAAGAAACGGTCCAGAAGTAAAAGATGCAAAAGGTAGCCCTAAACTATGATCGTCTAGTTCACATTCTAACCTATGCTTACTTCCAGATACTGAGGCTCTTCCATTCAGCAAAGGCCGGCTCTACTACGGCTCAACTATTTTTGTTTTCACTCAAGACTGCGCATATACAACCTCATCTACATGTGATGTTGGCAGTTCTGAGATCAATTTTAACGAGCCGAGCTTTGTTTTCACAAATGACAAAAACAGAAGATGGGGACTTGGCAACCGGATCACTGAAATCGTGAACCCCAAACTCAATACCACCGTACTTGAGGCAATTGCAACTTCAAGCTATGACGTTATAGATAGCGTTGTCAACAGCCTGTACCCTGCTTCGAAAGTCTGGATCTACTGCCCTCCATGCCGATGTGCTCTTCGCACCGCCCTGTTAATCTGTCAACAACAGGACAAAGACATCATAAACTACCGAACAAGAGTGGATGAAAGAATTCCGTGTTCCTGTTGCCCCAAAGATTCCCGACTGGGCAGATTGCGAAGCATTCATAAGACCACATGGGACTGGGACATGGGACTCATTGATGACACACCTGGAAAAACAGCGCTTCGTTACATAGATCGTGCATGGCTGGAAGAGCGAATCTACATATTGGAGGCCGAACAATACGACCAAGACGACTATGGGGATGAAAAGACGCAAATTACGAAACTCATCGAGAATTTTTTCTCTCTTCTTCCATTCAGAACCCCTGATGAGACGTCCGTGTTTCTAGGCGAGGCCAACCAGTGCGCCTGGATAGTCCAAACAAAGCCTTTCCCTTGGTCACCTCGTGTTCCCAAAGAAAATGAGATATTCCGATTTTCTCCCATCAGCCCTTCAACTTTAAAGCTGAAATCCGCCTACAAGGGCACGTTTACCTCGCGGCCGTGACTGAACAGCCGAGCCTGATCGATGTTGCGAGTTTTGAACAACAAGACCGCTATTGGCAGTGAGAACTGTGCTGTGATCGACCATTCCGTTTTGAGGCGTTTAACATCTATGGTGTTGAGAAAAGGCGGCATTGGCCAGATAAACCGTTCAAATGTGGCATTATGGTTGCTGCAAACGGGCGAAACCTGGTTCAGCGAAACAAGAAAGGAAATGGGGCCTGGCAAGGTAGATAGTCTCAGAAGCTCTGAAATAACCGAGCTTGAAGCTGTTTAATGAATACTTAGGTGGATCATCCCGCGTAACCTGAGACGACAGAACTTTAACTGTGCTGATAACGTTACAGACCCTTACCTAAAGCGGTGTAGATGAGCAACAGAGATAATAGCAATGACGGTAGATGTTCTCCTTACATTGAGCATAGCATTCAGATAATAAAAGATCCGTAATGTCTCCATAATGATTTCTTACATCAGCAGGAGCTCAGGGTTTTAAACTCTCAGTCCATTACCTAGTAAGACGAGTTCGACAGCACTGCCCCATCTCCTGTTTTATTCCTGCTTACTTCTTTTCAGTAACCTTGACTGTAGTGCTTAGGTTAAGCATGCTGATACAGATACAAAAGAAGAACAATAGCCTGAGGTTTTGCCAAAGACAAGTTTTATTGCTGTTGGAGTGCCAGGTTCCCGTTGTACGCCAGGAATATTTATCAGCCTTATTGGCAGATCCCCGGGCCTGTAAGACCCGTACTAATGGTTCCAAATAGCAGGAGAGCGATAAGTTTGAGGATTTATGATAGATTTGGTACATTTGGTGCTAATTTCTTATTGGTTTGGATTCAAATGACGACAATTTTCGATGGGATTTTTACCAGGTCAGGTGCGTAACTACCATTGTCCATATTCTATTCATGCGACTTAGCTAAGACTTAGCCTCCCGATCGCCTTCTGTTGCTAATACGATATTGAAATGGTATTTTCCTTCTTCTGAATTGAATACAGTGATCCAGGAGGATAGTCAGCACTAGTCCCCTAGCGCTGTTCCCGACATCTAGGACCCAATGCACGATGCTGACTGTGAGGTTACAGAAGCCTCTTAGAGAGTGAAGAGCGGTGGCTTAGCGGCATCTCGACACCAGCTATTGCTAGTAGAAATTACAAGGCATCCAGATATACGGACTAAGACTCCGTGCTCACATGAGATCAATCTTGGGAGACTATATTATCTCCTTGCTGACTGTATGCTAGCATTTTAGTCGGATAGACCAACAATTCGGCCCATTTCAACGTTAGGTGGCTGCTGACACAGCGGCCATTCAGACTAAGGCTGAATCGCCGGAACTGGGGGGATGAACAATAGCAGGGCTTGGAAAGTTCTAACCCATCTCTTGTGTCATGAGTTGTCAGCAGAGTTGATTATCTTCACCTTGGAAAAGGAATAAGCCATGTTTCAAGGCGAGGATAGGAACCGGCGAGAGTTCAACAAGTTTCTCCTTTTGTAGGCTTGTTAAGTTGTTAATGAAGACAAGAGGTAAGCAGTATGCTGACTAGCGCTTCGAGATCCGAGTATTAGCTAAGAACCCAATCAGCCTTACCGGGCGGATCACAGGAGCCCCGTCGGTGAGATCAGCACCAGATCCTCCAAGTTCGAAGGCTTAGTGAGCACTAATCCCTAGCGCTCCATCACCGCCTGAGATCTGGGTCGGTCTCACCTGGTTCTACTACACGATGCTGACAGGAACACGACGACTGAGCAGTTTGAACAGCGGTGTACTTGGCAGCACTCGGCACGAGCTAACATAAATAAAACTGGAAAGTAATTCAGATAGCCGCCTATGCTCCATTCATTCTTACGTCCCTCAATAAAAAGTCCCGGTAAGTTCACTTTGTGTGCTCCCCAGGATTCGTAAATGACTGGTCCTGGTATGATCTTAGCTCGTCAGTTATCAACCCATACAAATAAGTCTTATCCAAAGACAACTCACAACGGAGAGACTTTATGGCCAGTGCGGCAGCCATTGAGGCCCTCACAGAACACTATTGGCTCGTATATAGCGACTCGTCAACGTTTGGGGGCTGATTTCTCACCAAGCTTCTCAAACCACGTCATAATCGGGCTAGACGGGCTAGTTTCTACTCCGCCAGCCCTAAAATAGTTATCGACAGCGCTGCAACGGCCATTTATTCTGCATGATTGCAAAGTAGCTTGACATCAATACCATCCCATGTGACGAAACCCATGAAGATCTTTACCGCTTTGGGTTGTGATTCGGCTGGTCGGTTGATGATTGTCAGCGAGTTCCGATGTAGATGGTGTATTTGGTGAGAGTTTAGCTCCGAGATCCGAATAACAGGGTTGATGATCCTGTGGTCTTACTTGCATGAATTGGAAATGCGAAAACTTGGAACTTTTGATATTATGGATATAAATGAGGTTGGGTCCACCGTCTGAGAGGGTCGCTTTGGCGGTTACAGATCCAAGTTCATCTTCTGTGCGAGGGCAGATATCAATATGGCTACGACTAATGGAACCAGTGGCAATATGCCTCAGAAGACTCGTGAGGAGAGTAATCATCATATGGACTCTACTATTTGGAACGAATTCAAGTTCAGACCTGATGATATCATCATCACTACGTACGCCAAGTCAGGCACAACCGTAAGCTACTCCCTCTCCCTTCTAAGTCATATCTAACTATCTTTCTCAGTGGGCTCAACAAATCGTTTCTCAACTAATCCACCACGGTGATCCCTCCGTCCCAGCAGGCGCTCTATCACCATGGGTTGATCTCCGCATTGTCCCCAAGAACGTAATGCTAGAAATGATCGAAGCGCAAACTCATCGCCGCTTCCTCAAGACACATCTTCCTCTTGACGCTCTTGTATGGAACCCCCAAGCCAAGTATATCTTCATTGCACGCGATGGTCGCGATATGGTATGGAGTATGCACCATCACATGTATCGCGCGACACCTGCGTTCTACAGTTTTTTCGAGAACACAGGTTATGAAGGTCAGCCTCCTCAACGACCTAGTGAGAACCCCAAGGATATTCTTGACATATTGGTGAAAGACGAAATGCCTCCTTCGTTGTGCTGGCCATTCTGGAGTCATATTCGCGGATGGTGGGAGCATCGTGATCAGCCAAACCTACTGCTCGTTCATTTCAACGATCTAAAAGCTGATCTTGAGGGTGGTATCAAGAGGATTGCAAAGTTCCTCGAGATCCCTGACATGCCTGAGGATAAGTTCAAAGATGTTGTTGAGCACTGTACGTTTGATTGGATGAAGGAACATGCCGAGTTGGCTGCGCCGCCTCAGGCTGAGGTTGCTTGGGAGAATGGAGCGAAGGATTTTGTGAACAAGGGAACGAATTCGCGTTGGAAGGATGTTTTGTCGGAGGAGGATTGTAAGGCTTATGAGGAGAGGGCGAAGAAGGAACTTGGTGAGGAGTGTGCGAACTGGTTGCAGCATGGAGGTTGGTTGAAGTGATTTGAGAGTGACAAAACATGACATGGGGGATGTTATGGGTTCTTTACTTTTGTAACTTTGTAAACCTCGAGGCTGCGCATACTGGCTTAATACGCGGGTATATGGCGGTTGGTTAGGTTATTTCTCTTTATTCATGACGTAGTCGTTTTCACATCATGTTAGTCCAAATTGGCAGATAATTGTATCCTTCCATTAAGTCTTGTACGGTACGATCCTTACAATACTAATTTAGAGCCTCAGATGAATACCAAGGCACTAGAAATGCAACATCACTCATGGGGCTTTTCGGGCAAATTTGTGCTTTCATGAGGAGCTTGACAATACTTATCCGTTTAACTCATTGATCGCTACTGACTCCTATTGATCCCATACCAAATTATTACTCCAAGCTATCATCCAGTCAAGGCTAAATGAGGCTAACCCTGCTGCCAAAGTACAGTCTTATCTCCCTCAATGCTAACCTTGTCAATCTCAACCATCTCACTATCCGTAAGGCGCCATCCCAAGGCTTCAATAGCGCCTTTTGCCTGTTCAACATTTCTAATTCCAACAACCGGTAAAACTCCTTTGCTGATATTGTAGTTCAACGCCACAGAGGCAATGCTCTTACCCCGTCTCTCAGCAACTCTCTCTAAAGTCTCAAGCACCGGCTCGAGATCCTCCATCTTGTAGCTGCTGAAACGGCGTGACTTGGGTGGCGGGTTGTCCTTTGTATACTTTCCACTCAATCGACCCTGAGCTAGAGATGAGTATGACTGGAAGATCATGCCGCTGGCTCTACACTTCTCGATATTGCCGGTGAGCTCGGGGTAGCGACGAAGGATGTTGTACTCGCATTGGTTCGTGGCGAGGGGAATGTTGAACTTGGCAAGCTCATCGTTGATTTTCTGAACATCTTCGACATCATAGTTGGCTACTCCAATAGAATGCGCGAGACCCTGTTCGACGCATTGAGCCATGCCCTCGGCGATGTTTCGGATGCTCTGTGGGTGGATTGGTCCATGAACAAGGTAAATGTCCACATACTCGAGCTTCATTCGCTGTAGACTGGCCTTGAGACTCTTGATGGGTGCATCGACGGGATGAATGAAGTTGGTAGCTTTGAGAGGCGTGCTGAAGTACTTGGTCTGAATAACAATAGTCTCTCGAGGAATATCCTTGACAAGTTCACCGACTATTCTCTCACTCTCGCCATTGCCATAAGCCTCCGCGGTATCGATAAAGTTGATACCTGCTTCATAAAGAGTCTTCCAAGCCAACATAACATTAGGAAGCTCTTTTTCATCCCATTGCCATGTTGACTTGTCGCCCCAAGACCAGGTGCCGATACAAATAGGCGAGGCAAATACCGTCTTTTGAGGTGACGGAAACTCAACTCGAGATCTGGGTTCGGGGCAGTATGATGTTGGGAGAATATTGGCACCAGCTGTTGCAGGATCTGCCCAGTTGGGTTTCTTGGAGTGACAACCTGAAACAGCGGACATGCCTGCTGAGAGGCCGGTTTGTAGTGCTTTATCCATATCAGATGAGTCGTACAATCTTGGCTTTGCGTAAAGAAAAAGTGTGAAGAACCTTGGCGCAGAATACCAAGAAAGATATCAGTTGACTTTTTATTTATTTTGTTATTATAGGGTGCTATAGATTGTATTTCTTCATTGATGCATTTTTGATGACACTGGGGGATGCTGCATATAATTAATTGTGTCGAGATGCTTACGCATGAGCAGGGGTCTTTTAGAGTCATGATGACGATGACCCAAGCCTGCTATGACTTCTAATCATAGTCATGCATGTCGGATGAAAACAGGGTAATTCCTGATGCAGATTGTAGAAAAGGCCACGCTTACGATTTAATGACGGGTTTGTTTGCAAATTTACAGCCAAGACGAAACAATACGCATAACAGAAAATCGTGCGATTGTTACAGATTGGCTCAGAGCAATGACGTCACGTACTCACATGTAAATATTCGCAACCAAGTAGCCATATAAAATTTGGAGAATAAGCTTTTAATTGTAGTAGTATTCAATATATAATAACTATCTCATCGTCGCTTGTTTTGTAAATCATCCACAGACCATTGATTTCAAATCGTCGCTTCCAACTCGCCAAAATGGATTTCGATAACCCCAAAAAGTCAAACCATGATTCTCAACGTGGGGTAGAGTTTGTCTCTGGTCCTATCACCAGTTCGATCGATACAGTCTCAGTCACCGTTGAAAGAAAACCATACCAGATAGGAACTGATAAGCCTAGACTGGCCCATGCTGGTAGGCACCGTCTTGTTGTCATCAAGACTTTAGAGTTGCTCACTTTATTTAGGAGTTGCGAGAGCGAATCTTGCTGCTACTCATGAGCGCCCTGAGGGAACGACTAATACTGACTGGGCCCATCGGCATCGCCATCAGACTGTAAGCAAGTTGAATAACCCGTAGAGAGTACGGTACTGATGTCTTTCAGGTCTTGCAGCAGCATTGCGATTTCTTTGACAAGGTATTTATCCTTTCTCGCCATTTGGACACTTAATTATTGACAAATTTCAAGGACCGAGATGGTGTCATTTGGCCAATCGACACATACAGAGGATTCTACCAACTAGGCTATGGAATCATCCTATCTCTCATCTCAGTGCTCGTCATCCACGGCAACTTTTCATACCCGACACAATCCTCACTCCTTCCTGATCCCTTCTTCCGCATTTATGTCAGCAATATTCACAAAGACAAGCATGGCAGTGATACCGGCACATACGACACTGAAGGCCGTTTCATACCTCAGAAGTTCGAGGATATGTTCTCCAAGTACGCTGATGGGCGGGATTATTTGACGATTTGGGATGTTAGTAGGTTGCTGAAAGGGCAGCGATTGATCGCTGATCCGATTGGATGGGGCGGTGCTTTCTTTGAGTGTGAGATAACTTGTTCTCGTTTCTGCATATCATTACAATACTGACTATTCTAGGGTTGGCGACCTACATATTACTTTGGCCTGATGACGGACGAATGATGAAGGAGGATATCAGAGGGATTTATGATGGGAGTCTGTTTTACAAAATCGCTGCTCGTCGATCACAGAAGTGACGAGAACTCTGAATGTCCGATCATACTGTCAATAGGATTCATGGCTTGAAAAAATGTGCCAAGGACGGACATAAAGCATTTATTGGTGGGACAGAATCAAAGAGTCATGCTTATTAGAGAAGGGTTATTTGCATTCTTCGGCATCGCAGCTTAGACTAGCAACCGACCTCGAGGCCCATAACGACTCAGTTAGTTAATTCAACTTCACCCAGTGCGATCACTGAGTTATGATTTTAATGTGATGTGAATAGCATTAATTACATTATCTATGGTCATCTTACTTAATGGCAATTAATATTCCAAGCCTGGTCTTTAAAGACTCGTTCGTATAGATTATTTCATGCACGCACGCATCGTGTAAGCCCCGTATAACTACTAACGGTGACGAATTAGAGAGGTTTAACAATCAACCAGACGCACAAGTTGCAGATGCCATAATCAAAGCTCTGATTCGTACAAGTTCATAAAGCCCCAGTCTTTAGAGTTTCGCATGACCGTTGCTCCGGAGCTTCCAGTTGGACGACCTGCATGTTCTGCTTCGAGCTGCCTTACTAGGTTAATTGTGCAAGGAATATTTTCTTCACCACTTTGTATGCCGAGGTGACGTGTTCCACCTTATCGCGGGGGATGTTCCGATAGGCTTCGCAAGTGTGTTATCTAGTGTTAAGTGCATAATTCGCTCAGTCAAGGGTCCTCCTCGAGCGGGGTCTTGGGAACATATGATCTACAAACCTCGCATTTTTCAGTAGCCCAAGACCTTTCAGTCTCTTTCTTAATTTGGTTGAGGATATTACAGAGCGAAACTTCTACTATGGCTGGTGACTCTCCGCAAGACCCTCCCGCGTCGCCCTCCCCTCAACCAGAGGGCCAGTTGGAGGTTGACGTGAGTTGATGCTTCGCGGCGACTATGATAATTATTTCGGTGCTAACTAGCTTCTTAGGATAACTTGGATGCGCCTGACTCGCTTTACCAGTCGACGTTAGTCAAATGTTGTTCTCGATTACTTGTTTCTGGCTTAATGACATGGATGGCAGGATTGGAGGTTCAAGTTTTTTATCGTCCCTGAATTCAAGCATATACAACTACAGGTGAGAAATATATATAACCACGGCTTTGTACGAGCTTTACTGACGCAAATTGTCATGCTACAGATACGAAGTCAGTGACACTGAAAACAAAACCCGGTTCAATATTAACAGCGGATCAGAACGGGCGTAGATACCATGCATTCCGAGAAGGCACTTATCCAGTCGTACGTTTCATAGCACCATTTCTTGGATACCTTTACTCAATATTTCTTGCAGCCCAACGATGAAGATGAGCAAGAGCGTATGGACCTCGTTCATCACATATACAGTATCATGCTTGATGGAAAGCTCCACCTTGCCCCGATTGATGAGAATCCTCAACGCGTCCTCGACCTCGGCACGGGAACTGGTATCTGGGCGATAGATTTCGCTGAGTGAGTGAGCATCAGGGTATTAGCCCTAGATATCCCGCTAATGGACCGGGCGAAGCGAGAATCCTTCGGCAGAGGTTATCGGAAACGATCTCAGTCCCATTCAACCCGAATGGTAAGACAAAACCTGCTAATGTTGTATCTCGAACTACTAACAACTTAGGAACCCACCCAACTGCTCATTCGAAGTAGACGACTATGAAGACGAATGGCTATACCACAAAGAATTCGACTTTATCCACGCCCGCGAGCTGGAAGCATGTGTAGGCGACGAGGATCTCATGCTACAGCGAGCCTTCCAGCATACCCGTTCAAACGGCTATGTCGAACTGCAAGGCGTAAACGCATGCTTTGAATCAGATGATGGAACGCTCGATAAAGCGCCTAATGCACAACTGTGGATGAAGAACCTAATCGAAGCTTGCGCCAAGTTCGGCAAACCTGTTGATTGTGCGGATAAATGGAAGGATAGGATGATAAAGGCAGGGTTTGTGGATGTCCAGCAAGAAGTTCGCAAGGTATGTGCTGTATATTGACTTGACAGTTTCGTTGAACTGATAATTAATTGAACGTAGTTACCTATCGGACCTTGGCCCAAAGACCCAAAGCTCAAGGAACTTGGTCGATATCAGGCACTCCAAGAGTCAAAGGTCATCGACTCCTACACGCCTAAGCTTTTCGAGTACGCGCTTGGTTGGAATGCAGATGAGATTCAGGTGTTGATGGCTCAGGTTAAGAACGAACTTAAAAACCCTGCTGTTCACATCTATCTCCCTGTGTATTTTGTTTGGGGTAGGAAACCTTAAGTTCAACCAACTACAGAAGGAGCTATACCATATGGCCAAGCTAGAGAGATTGAGCTGTTCTGGATATTGTTGTAGAGTTCTGAATTCAGGTTTTCCTTCTCATGGTCCAACTACGAGACGACCTTTGATGATTCCCCCTCCAATGTGCAATTTCGAAACCCCCTCTGAGTGAGACCCAAGATGGTACTGTTTGAAGGACTGCAAGCCATAAGAATATACTCTAAGCAGCTAACACAGGTAATAGGAACACGACATTTCTTTCTAAGATATAAGCGTCTACTGAATAATAATGCATCGATTTTCTATGTAATTTTCCTCTGGCTTATGTGCTGATATAAGAATATGCAAAGAAAACACCAAGCCACAAATGCACTTATGCCCTGGTGTGTCTACATATTGCACCAAGGGTGCCTAACGCCCCTGCTCAGCTCAGCCGCAACGCCTTTTCTTATGGGATGTAATGCTCCCTCTGTCCTCCCAGTTTCAGTGCTTTCATCTTCATTCTGTATTCTTTTCGTCCTCTTCGAACAAGCTCCTCTGCCCAACGCGACGGTCTGATTGCAACTAAGTTAAGCGCTCTCTTTTATCGTCGGTTCGTCCCGGTTCTAGCGCTGCTCTAGTTCGATCAAAACGGTTGCCTATAATTGAGCAAGAACCTTAGCGGTTGCTTGTCTCGCTACAATGTCCGAGCCATGTATAGAAGACTACACGATTGGCTGGATCTGTACACTACAGGAGGAGTACGAGGCAGCATGTCGCATGCTTGACGACGAATTCGATGGCCCAGAAACAAGAGACGCAAATGATAATAACACATACGTGTTTGGTCGCATTAGTGATCACAACGTGGTCATTGGATGCCTCCCAGACGGCAGATACGGTATCAGCTCAGCTGCAGTCGTCGCTCGAGATATGGTCCGGTCGTTTCCTAGCTTGAGATTCGCCTTGATGGTAGGCATTGGTGGAGGCGCCCCAACGCCAGAGGGAGATATCCGCCTGGGCGATGTAGTTGTCGGCATACTACAGGGCAAACTAGGTGGAGTGATACAATATGACTTTGGAAAGAGGCTATCAAACGGCCGCTTCCAGCAGACAAGCCAGCTAAACTCTCCTCCAGAGGTGCTGCTAGGAGCGATTCCTGAGATGCGGCGCCGGCATAACGACCCGAGGAAGCCAGATAAAGTTTCAGAACATCTAAGGCTGATGGAGGATATGCCTGAATACCAGCGCCCCGAACAAGACCGACTATATCGTGCCGCTTACGAGCATCCTGGAGGAAAAGACTGTATGACTTGTGCGATCAGCGAGCTCGAAGAGCGACCATCACGGGTAACCAAACGAGCAGTTACTGTCCACTACGGCATCATTGCATCTGCAAACTCAGTCATGAAGAACGCGGTGGAAAGAGATACATATGCTCAAGATCCAGAACTAAAGGTCTTATGCTTTTAGATGGAAGCTGCCGGTTTAATGAACAACTTCCTGTGTCTAGTTATCTGGGGAATCTGTGATTATTCAGATTTACACAAGAACGATGAGTGATATAGATACGCTGCACTGACAGCGGCTGCTTATGCTAGGGAACTTCTTCATGTTCTGAAACCCCGAAAGGTCACAGCACTGCAGTCATGGGCAGGCAAATTGAAAGATAGTAAGTAGAATCGTCTATCCATTTCCGCATAAAGTCTGCCCCGTTTCCATCAATGTTTTCTACATGAGACGTAGAAGTCACATGACTGGTATCTAATGTTGGAACTCGGAGAGGAAGGAAGCGCGGGAAGGAGAGCAGATCGGAGTTCATGGCATAGTTATTATATGCTAACTAATTGTAGTCTTGTCGAGCTTGGATACGAAGGTCAACCAACTTTCCGACGGCGTTCAAGACATGCGATTTCGACAGCTTAACCAAGAGCATCAAGCCATCCTCGATTGGCTTATTCCAATTGACTACGGCACTCAATAAAGCGATTACTTCGGGAGCAGACAACAAGGAACTGGCCAATGGTTTCTGGAATCCCCAGAGTATCGAGAATGGCGAGATGCAGACGGCAAAACGCTCTTCTGTCCTGGTATTCCAGGCGCAGGGAAGACAATAATATCATCAATTATCATTAATGATCTTCATGACGAACTATCCGGCAACCCTAGCATTGGTATAGGCTATATCTACTGCAACTTCCGGCGCCAGCAAGAGCAAAACATTAATGATCTATTGGCAAGTCTACTCAAGCAACTCAGTCGGAGCTGGCATTACCTGCCGGAGAGTGTCAAGTCGCTTTATGCCAAACATGAGAAGAACGCAACACATCCACTTATTGAGGAACTATCAGTAGCCCTACAATCTGTAGTAGAGTTGTATGACAAGGTGTTCATTGTTATTGATGTACTTGACGAATGCCAAACACTTAGTGATTGCCGGGGCAAACTTTTGTCTGAAATCTTCAGGCTCTAGAGCAGATTTACAGTGAACTTTTGCGCAACATCAAGACCCATTTCCGACATTACCAGTATGTTTGATCAAGCCTTATGCCTTGTTATCGGCGCGGCTAAGGATGATGTCGCCCTGTATCTCGAGAAACACATCGGAACGCTACGGTCAGTCCTTAAAACTAACGCAAGACTTTAAGAAGAGGTTACAACAGGAATATCAGACGCCGTAGATGGAATGTAAGGATCAAGTATAAATCGATGCGAGAATGGATAACTGCTGATAATCGTATAGGTTTCTCCTGGCCTATATCTACCTTCAGTACTTCAAGGATAAGGTTACAGAGAATGATGTTCGAAGCGCCTTGGAGGGAATCCAGAAGCGAAAACAGGCATCTGGAGGTAACAAGAATAAACTGTTATCGAGCGCCTACAACCAAGTAATAGAGAGGATTGAAAGACAAGAGATGGGACTCAGGGAGCTCGCGATACGGGTCCTCTCGTGGATTACTTTCGCGAAACGACAGCTTACAACAATAGAGTTACAGCATGCACTCGCGACTAAGACTGGCAATCGAGTACTAGACACCGGAGACCTAGTACCGATCGAGGACATAGTCTCAGTATGTGCTGGGCTAGTCACAGTTGACAAAGAAAGCAATATCATTCGACTCGCGCACTACACGACGCAAGACTACTTTGAGGACAAACAGAACGAATTATTTCCATCTGTGGAGTCCGATATGCTTACAACCTGCGTAAATTACATGCTATTTGATGCTTTTGACAGTGGATTTTATCACACAGACGAAGAAAAAGAGCGAATGAGATTGTACCCGTTTTATAACTACTCAGCCTGCCACTAGGGCGATCATGCCCGTGAGGCTCCGACTCTATGCCAGGAGGCCATTGACTTCCTAAGCTCCCCAACATTGGTTGAGTCATCAAGCCAGGTACTTATGGGTGCAAAGCAACATACGCGCATAAATAATGGAAGAAAGGGCCCAAGCGGAATGAGGGGGGTGCACTTAGCAGCGTACTTAGAGGTCAGGGATGCTGTACAAATACTGAGGATGAGGAGTTCAGTGGACGACAGAGACAGTTATGGAAGGATCGCATTGTCGTATGCCGCCATGCAAGGAAATGAGGCTATTGTGAAGCTTCTCCTTGAGACAGGACCGGCCGACGTCAAAGACGATTTCGGACGGTCGCCTCTCTTCGAGGCAGCCTGTGAAGGACATGAGGCTATTGTCAAGCTGTTTCTCGATACAAATGCAGTTGACGTTAATTCTCGAGATGAGTATGGCGCCACTCCTCTCAAACTGGCCGCTATGTATGGACATGAAGCTATTGTCAAGCTGCTTCTCGATACAGATACAGTCGATGTTAATGTATGAGATAAGTGTGGACGCACCCCTCTGTTCTGCGCGGCCAGTAGAGGAAAAGAGGCTATTGTTAAGCTGCTACTCGATACAGATACAGTTGACGTTAATGCTCCAGATAAGAATGGCGAGACTCCTCTCTTCTGTGCCGTTAAAATGAGGGGAGGCAAAGCTACTGTTAAGCTGCTACTCGATACACATACAGTCGACGTTGATACTCGAAATAAGTATGGCTTGACCCCTCTCTCCTTGGCGGTCCAAAGAGGTGATGAGACCATTGTCAAGCTTCTCCTGGATACAGGACAGGTCGACATTGATGCCCGAGACTACACAGGTCAGACACCTATTTTATGGGCTATCCAGGAAAGACATACCGCTATTGCCAAGCTACTTATTAGTAGAGATTCACTTAATCTTAAGTGTTTATATAAATTATAAGAGGAATAATAAGTTATAAAATAAAGCTTTTAGTATTTATATAAATAAATAAAAAAAAATTATTTTTTTATTTTTTTTATTTAGCCTTTAACTATATATAATAGCCTCTAGCTTTTACCTTTTTTTATATTAATTTTTAAATTTTAATATTATATTAAAGTCTTTATATAAAATAAAATAAAAATAAAATAAAATTTTAACTTTTAATTGTATAAAATGGCCTCTAGCTTCTAACTTTTTTCCTAGAAGTTTAAATAATATAACCTCTATCTAGGCTATTATATTAATAGTTA
>PVPY01000327.1:0-20666 GCA_002982035.1 Fusarium algeriense | reverse complement strand
ATGCCGCTTGTATACGGGGAGGGTCGGAGAAATGCATTCATTCGACTTCAAAGAGTGATTCAAGAATCTTCAAGGAACTTTGGGTCCGAAGGTTTTGAATTTATCTTGCAAACGGGTACAGCATTGCACGAGATCGACGACACCTTTAGGTGCCTAATGGGCGATATAAACAGAGATGGCTGGCCAGACTTGGTCGCTGTCAAGTCGAGCGGCACTAGTAGCAACAGCATTGAAGTCAGCATCCTTTCTGGAGCCTCACGATTCAGGACATTCATTAAACAAACAGGAACTGGCTTGCACGAGACACCGGCTACACAATATGATTTTGCCCTCGCAGACTGGGACGGTGATAAGACATTGGATCTCGTCGTCATCAAGAAAGGCGGCACCGATACTAAGACCACTGAAGTCTGGATCCTTTCCGGAGCCTCCAATTTCCAAAACGTCATTCTACAAACCGGGACCGCGCTGCATGAAACTGACGACACCTGGGCCTTCACCATGGGAAAATGGAACGCTGGCAGAAAGCCGGACTTATTCGCGATCAAGAAATCCAATACCGGCACCAACAGCACTGAAGTGCACGTCCTGTCCGGCGCGTCGGGCTTCCAGAAATTCATTCTGCAGACAGGCACTTGCTTGCATGAAACTGATGCCGCATTCGACTTCGCCGTCGCAGACTGGAACGCTGACGGGTGCCCAGATCTGGTCGTAGTGTGGAAGAGTAACGATAGCAGTCGCTACTCTCTGGTGCATGTGCTTTCCGGTGCGTCGAACTACCAGGACTTCATGCTGCACGCAGAAATACCGTTACTTGACACTCTCGGCATGTATGAGTTCATGGTCGCCGAGTGGACGCGTAACGGGAAGCTGGATTTGGTGGGGATCAGGAAGAGTAAAACCGGGACTCACAGCACCGAGGTGCACATCATGACTGGACGAGGGTGACTAGCCACCAGTTGGGAGGGAAATTTCATCAAGCGTCCAGACCCTGGGTCTGTTTGGTGAAACTACGTCCATGGAGTCACTGTTGTAATTAGTCGTTGCGAGGGCGTCGAGAGCTTCAAGCGCTCTTTTTAATAGTTCTCGGGTTCTTCCTAGTCCGTGCACAATGCACGCACCTGCTTTGTTGGATTAGACTTTGACGTACATGCATGGCAACCTGGACACATAACTACGCTCGAAACCTCATCACCAGCTGCCTTCGGCCTCTTCTTCCAATTGTTTCTAAACGGAATCTCGACCAACATGCTTGAGATGTTTCTAGGATTTGTTGTCATTGCAAGGATCCGGTCCAAGCGTGCAGTAATACCCATGTTAAGTGAAAGTATAAACAGGCCATTACGGTATACCCAACGATAAGTACTCCTCGACCATGGACAGGCTGCAAGCCACGATAAAACTCATTGACATTTCACGGACCAAGACAAATTACAGCGCAACTTGCATATAACCAATAGGCTTACCCATGCAGAGTCGTATGATTTATACTCCAAGCTAGGGTAATCCTCCCGCATCTTATCGTTTTAATCAACGCCACACCGGGACTAGGTAGCAATAGCTTGTGGTGAGCCCCTGGTACAAAGTCAATTCGCTATTGGAAGGTGCACTTAAATGCCCAGGGTATCTTACTCGTGTATTGATTGACTTTGGCATTGGCATTCAATAGTCTTCAATGTGCCTTCATTAATGCAACCCAGAACTCTAAATAAATGGGAACGACGTCTTTCTGAGCCGTACTTTTGACGAAGGGCTCTCGCTGTGGTGGTATGTCACTGCGGATAAGGCGCTTATGAAGAAATTGTGATACTGATACTAAAATACCAAGATTTGTACATCGACTCATTCCAAACAGAGCATCAATTATATATATAAGTGAAGAAAGTTAGAGAAAATATCCTTAAAAATCACCTTCCGTATTGATCCGCAGCAAGCGAATTCATGAACGTAGTACCCGCCAGTCGGAGAGTATCAGGCTGAGCAATCGAGCCGTTAGGGTTGAAGTAGAAGTGCTCTCCGTATCCACCACCATTCTTGTAAACAGGCCACTCGGGAACATCGGCAACTATAAAGGTTAGTTTCGAATTTGTACTTGAAAGTAACGATGTAGACTTACTGCCATGTTCATTGGGGTCGAGCTCAGTGATGAAGCTGATCCACATATGGCTAACCAACTTGGCCAGGTCAAGGACCTCCTTTGATGCATTCACAAGAGGGCCTTGGCCCTTGCCGTAGCCCTGGCCAAGCATGTTATAGAAAACATAAGTGACCTCGACGAAGTGAGGAGTTCCGATATAGTCGGCTGCGGGGCACGTCAGTAAACACAACTCAGTCAAGATGTATGAGGGATATACTCACGCATATTGGTGTTAGGAGATTCAAACAGGTACGCGTATGAGGGTACGTTATGCTTAGACCAAGCATCAGTTCGCGCACGTCTCCAAGCCATGAAGAGCTGATCGCCCTGTAGGGCAGCCCATCGCTTGAACTGCTTCTTGACAGGGTCGCTAGACTTGTAACGGTAGCCGGATGGAATTCCAAGAGCATCGATGTTGGGGTATAGAGTCAGGAGTTTCTCAATTGTGTCAGTATCAAGTCCGGTCGAGCGTAGGCGAGCAGCAGCCTCCTCATCGGAATCGACACCAGGCATGCCGAAGAAGCTACCCTCGTCGGCATTGGTTCCAGCCATGAGAGGCACCTTGGTGAAGTTTCCGTTGGCGAGAAGCTTGGAGGGATAATCGGGGATGAAGTCCTCGTCAACGACGGGGTAGAAGCTGCCTTGGATCTTGGTGCTCGTAGCATTGAGCTTCTCAAAAGGAACTTGGCGAAGACATGCAAGCTTATCAGACTCCTTGTCACAGCCAACAGCCTTGACGATAGTGTCGTAACGCTGCTGAGGAGCGGTGTAGTTCTTCATGTCTGTTCCATCGGCCCCAGATTGGGCGATGATACCGCGGAATAACTTCTCGTCAACACCTCCATAAGCCATGGCTTGGTAACCAACGTTACCACCACCAGCACTCTCACCAAATATGGTAACCTTTGAAGGATCACCACCGAAGGCAGCGATGTTCTCCTTGACCCAGTGCAGAGCAATGCGTTGGTCCTTCAAGCCGAGGTTAGCAACTCCAGCGTCGAGGATATCCTTGCTAGCCATGAAGCCCCAAAACGAAAGTCTGTCTGCTGATTGTTAGTCACAAGGTCAAATGACATATTTTGATCACTTACAGTCGACCGAGACACCAATGAAGGGCTTGCCCATCTTGACAGACTCCTCAACCATGAAGCTCATGTTGTAAACCCCATTAGCGCTGAAGTCCATGGTCCAGCCGCCACCATGGATGAAGACGCCGACTGGGAGCTTGTCCTTCTTGCCGCCCTTGGACATAGCAGGTCTGACAATGTTCAAAGTCAAACAGTCCTCGCCAAAAGTAGCAGGACCTTGCTCAGCGCTGTTCTACGAAAAGTCAGTCAGGCTTCATACAAACATGAAGAGGGAGACATACTCCATAACCAACACAAGAGTCAGCATACTTGGTGACCTTCTTGACCTTGAAAGTCTCATTCAGAGGCTGAGGGTTCTGAAGACGAAGTTGGCCGACAGGAGGTTGAGCAAAGGGAACACCAAGGAAGAGATCTTGATCATATCCAGCAACGTATTTGCCTTCAAGGGTACCATTCTTGACTCGCACAGTAGGTGCTTGTCGTCCAAGGACGCCTTCGGTGAGAAGGGCGACCGCAGTGGCCAATTTCAAGAGAGAAGGCATAGTGAAAAGAGGGCTTGGCGTGACACTTCTCAAGTCTCAGGACCATCTTGTCAGTGGAACTCTTCGTTATTTATTTATTCCCACCGTCATGGAAAAACAAGGTCATTGCCAATAGGCCATTGTCTAGTTAGTAGTTGACCAAAGCTCCGGCTAGAGTGCCATTGAGCGGAGAACAGAACGTCATGCGGGAAAATCCATCAAAACATCTATGTATCACGTATATTATCGACTAGGATGCCACGCCGTTCCCCTATTTCGACTACAAACCCGAATATTAGCTTTGCCGAGGTCAACTGCCGTACGACTTGGTGGCTTGCCTAAATAGTAGTCGAATGTCCATGATGCACGCAAGAGACATTCCCCATGGGGAATTGGACGATACAACCACTGACAGGCGGGGATCTTTTGGAAATTTCATGGCAAAACATCGGGAAACATGAAACCAAGCCCCGGATCTATGGATGGGGAACCACAAACGGGCCGTTAAGGTTCTTGTGATCGACCGTAATTGGCAACTCGACTACTAGTGATGGAACCATGGACCTGGAATTGGCCGAGGGTGCTTGGCCGATGCGACCTGGCTTGATTATAACCAGTCATGACCTTAAAACCCGTCGGAGTTCACGACTCGTGGGGACGCGAATGTCATCTATTATTATGCATGCGGAGATTTTGGACAGCCAATTGATGATTTGTATTTCTCCCCAGCTCCTCGGTCAAATGCAACTTCGTCCGAACTACGTTAATCTATGAATACTGGACCTCAATTCTGAACTGGTCATTTTTGTCATCCATCAGCGTGACTTTAACTCCCCATTCGGAAACCTCATATGACGTTTTCCCATCCATTGACAAAGTTCCGTCGTTCAATGGCTCATCCCCGCAGCCGTTCGATCCGGGCGTTGCATCCAAGACCTTGATTGATCCCTCCGATGTTGCCAACGTTGTATCAACAGTGTAGAGAAGAACGCCGGGCGCGCAGATATTCCCATCAACGCCCTTCGCAACGCGGGCTTCAGCGACCAAGGCTGAAGTTTCACTCATCGCAACAACAACAGCTTTAACGCCGCCCTCAACTTCAACAGGGCTCAGTGTATGCTTCGTGGTTCCCCGCTCAAGAACACAGTCAATGGCCTCATCGGCCAACCAACCCAGGCGCCATTTATCCCAAACAAAGAAATCAGGTGCTACTCCTCCCACATTTCCCATTATACTCCATCCTCCAGTGTAGTGGCCAGTCGGCAAATCCGGTGTATTAGGGTAGTAGTCGGGCAAACACATCGAGTGTCCTGTCTCATGATTGACCGCCTTATAGCCCCACGAGATGTAAGGATCAGCCCCGAAAGTGACAGCTCTTCTCGAGACGAGTTTCCCATCTCGGGTTGATACACTGAAGCTTGATCCGAGTGATCGGGTCATCTTGTCATTGTTGCGTGTCGTCGCAATGTAGAGAATGTCCGTCTCCGTGGGTGGCGGTCTCGCGCCATTGTTTGTATATGCGTCGAGAGCATCTTGGATGTATGATAGATGCTGTTCAGCACTGAAGCCTTCTTCCCATTTATATGAAACTGCGGATTTTGGCATACGGTAGAACTTTGAGGTATCGGCTGTGATGTTGAGTTCAAGCTGACCGTAACTGGCTGTCTTGAACCATTTTGCCGCGCCCGGTATGAGAAGATCGCTAAGCACTTTGACGGATTCAGAAGCTGGAGATTGAGCGTCGGAAAAATCAACAAAGATCATGTAACCCTGGATCGTGCCGGTACCTGGAATGCAGTCGTCCTGAAACCCATGCCCAACACTAAAGTGGGCATCAGTTCTTGGCAGTTTACATGTTGTTGCAGCTGCTATCACCGAAGGCAATAATGCCGAGAGTAAAGATATTCGAGACAGCATTGTTAGCAACTCGTGAGCATGGAGAATTTCTTCAGCATTTTGGACTCCTTTCCCAGCTTATATGCCACATGTTTATTAGGTTTACTGGGTATGTGAAAGCATGGATCGGTAGATGGCGGGTTAATCTTTTTAGTCTGTTTTGTTTATATGGGATATACGAGATTTAAATGATAAGGATGGAAATGCGAAACAAGAACTTGGATAAGCTCCTGTTTCGGATCGTTTAAAAGTGGTTTTGATAGGTCTAGAAAGATCCCCGATTAATGATCAGACAATCTTGTACAATAAATTTCGCCTCACTCGAACATGAGACAAATGACTTTTTATCAATTTCTCCGGATCCTGCAGCCTGGGTTGTTGTCAACAGGTCGTTCGAAGCCTGATAGCCCGCGTTTTCTTCCTGCGCCGGTTTTCTATTCTTTTGTCGATACCTTATAATCTTTCAGCAGTTGTTCCAATAATCTGGCTAGAAAAGCCGATTATAATCCCACGTGGGAGCTGGTCAGAAGTCCAGGTTGATGCTTTGTATTCTTCAAGAAAAGCCCAACCGCTCGTGCAATCAGCTGGTGGTCTAACCGGCTGCCCCTAGAGGCCTACAACATTCTTTGTAGTATCATAGTCAAGATTTTTACATAAATGCAAGTATTCCATAGCAAATCTTCCAAGGGTGTTCCCACTTTCACAAATTCGAACTAACAGTCAAGGTCAATCACCCAATGAGGTGATAGTTTGATGCATTTTCTTAGTCTATCTGGCTGAGATATTATTTGCAGTTGGGACCTGTGGCTGGAAGCATATATGTGCCCATACGGACTCAGCTGGCTGAGATATCTATAGTTCTTCCACGACAACTGAGATGCACCCAGATCGGAAGTTAACCTTTATAGGAATTGCAAGTATAGAATTAAGAACGGATGAGAACCAGAGATTAGAGAGGGGTTAAGCCGCCGTCATTCGTTATCAATATGCCTTAACAGCCTCTCAAATACTCAGTATTGAAGCGGTAAGCACGGCTTAGTTCGAGGCATCGACACAGTGAATCGAATGAACCTTATCCAAGTGTAGATCCTTGTCATCCAACGCCAGGTAAAAGGACGGACCTTTACAATTCTTGTTCCTGGGCGAGGTTAACACGGGTGGTTGACTGCTTGTATGATATTCTTACTCATATAAATAGCAGAACGTGAGATGGCGAAGGTGAATGCTATTAACTTTGAAGGTGCTAAGATCGGCTCAGTTATCAGGTGATACAGAAAAATAGAAAGAAAATACCTCGATCCGACATTGGAGCAACCGTAGCCGTGAACATCTTCGTGAGACCCTTTCATATTGATCTTGCTGTACACCCTGGCCTACTCTAGGTTAATGTCCGGTTGCACTTTGTCTCTTGTACATATCAAACCTACTGCGATGACCTCAGTCGAAGCCGCAGCGGCGGCGCAAAACGAGGAAGCAAGTGTAAGAAAATGCATAGTTCCGATGTAATAAGCGAGACGATCGAGGCGACGAAGTTCAGGTGTTTGATATGATGAGAACGCGGTGGATTTTTGCGGAGAAGGGATAAAGAAATAAGTTAGAACCACTCAGAAATAATAAAGCCGCTGGACGGAATTATTCTTCCATGCGTGTATATAGATATATAACTGCCGAGCGGAACCAAGCCGTCTCTTAGACATGGGTTCCGGCACACTAGTGCCGAATGCCTAATCATATGTTCGAGATACAAAGGATAAGCGCTGTGGCTTGGTGTATCTCCAGGGGCTGAAAAGAAACCTGCTAAGGTCAATAGCTATTCTCGGGATACTCGGAGGTTATCCAGTAGACCAGAAATCTGATCAACTTCCACTAAAATACTCCAGCATTCAAGCAAGATCTCTCTGCTAGGGGTCAAAAGTGCTTCTGTCCGCGTAGGTTGTGTGTGTAATCTATAATCAAAACCTTGAGAATATCGAAGAAAATGCCTGCTGTTGATTGAGCAGAAAGTCAGTGCGGAAAGAGAATAATCATGAATAACTATGCCTAGATTAGAAGTCCTATTTCATCGTCTTTATATAGAATTCTAAAGATGAGATCAAGATCGGCTTCGAAGTCAAAAGTCTAGAAACATAGGTATTACATTTGCCTCTAGAATTGGGCTTAAAGACTTATTTTGTTCTCAGACATCAAATAAGACGCTACATATGAAGAATGTATCTGGAGATTAAGAAAGGGCTTTTTGGGCGCCGTATCCAGCTTTGTTGGGGTTGCAAATATAATTAAATAAATATTTGAGAGAGATAACTAACAAGGTCGTAGAATGCTGTCTTGGCTACGCCCCGGAGGAATATACCAGTAAATCATTCTCATAAACTATCAAATATATGCAATTTCCTCCCAGACATGAACTTGCTTCAAAATAGAATAAGTATCCTTGGAACACCGAATTATCTCAGCCAGGAAGCCAACGAGCCTGCCGCTGGTTCTTTCCCACACAACGGCAGCCGTGTTCTGCTCATGATCCCAAAATTCCATGGCTACTTAGCTCACAGCGTCGGTTGCCGCGTCGAATTTCTGTAGATTTGTCTCGAAGCTGCCCTGCTACGAGAAATGCCGGAGAAAAGCCTCTCGCTGATTTTTCCAACTAGCCACAATGTCTTAATCTCACCGACCTGCGAATCCAGATTCGACGGGCGATCATGATCCAGTGGCTGGTTGTCACAGATAGGTGGAATTGTACAAACCGTTGGGCAAAATAGATCCTGGTTGCGTTTGAGCCATTGTACAGAGTCATTCCAACACTCGACTTGGGTTTAGAAGCCTCACATCATGGTACCCTGCTAAGTCTTCCGAGTAGGTAAAGTATACTCAGTCATCTCCCGAGTACCCATACGACCCCTCAATAAAGAAGCAGAACTTAATGCGCAGCCTTAGACTGACGGGCTCTCAGATAAGGCTGTTCTATGAAAACCGATGCTCACGTGTGCAGCCTATTTGCTGGGAAGGGTCGAGGATCTTCGCTTCTTTGTCTCGAAGGATGCCTCGCACGTGGTCTTACACTTTCTGAGATTGCCGGCCTTGAGGGGAGTTTCTTTTAGGGGAGCCATTACTTAATGTTTGCAGTTTAGCTGATGGATTTGATTAGTAATTGGTGCTTTTGTAAACAAGACGGGCTCAGATCTGTTTCGGGGTTGCAGGTTGAAGACTGAAGAGACTTAGCTGCCCTTCAAGATGATTTACAACCGCACCAGATATTTTAGTAGGGTGTTAATAAGTTCGCTTTCCCATACCTATTTGATATTCTAGTGGTCGGTAACTTGTAATATTATTAAAAAATTTTATTCCTTTGTTAACAAAACTTTATACTATGCGTTATAAAATTATTGCCATATCCCTATTTGACTCAGTATTTGACATCCACTTGGCCGATGTATTGCAAGGCTGTTTTCATTCTTGACTCCAGTTGATAATTATATCTATTAACGAATGAGGGAAACCGTGTTCATCTGGACCGAAGGCTATTCATTCTTGAAGTTACAGGAATACCGGGCTCCTACTGAGTGTGAAGACTTGAGAGCTTCCCATGGACATTATAGGGTCGCATGGTCTTCTGGGACTCGTATACAAGGCAGTCAGGCGTCGAATCTTAAACAATGCTCCTCTGGAGTAATGCGCGAAATCGGCGATACAGGGAGGATGTTAGATAGGTGCGTTTACTTAAATATATGAGTCTCAATTCCGGACAGAGTGTTATCGTATTTTATTGCACCTTCGAAGTCCCACTGCATTGATTAGCCAAAATTGTGTGAGCATTGCATCAATATTAACACTCTGCTTTTTTTTTTTTGTCATTTAAGATGATGACGCAGCTTTTATAAGCCACAGGCTCCATACAGCGTCTTAAAAAGAGCACAAGCTGAAAAAAAAAAAAAATACAATGTTTTTATGACCTGCACCATTTAGCCGTCTATAGGAACATGGGGTCACAAGTCATCAAAACAGTTAGCCAGTCGAGCGTCGAATATGTAAGACCACGGTGATACCCTATAGCAGGCATCGCAAGAGTTAGCGTTGCGGATATCGACAGTTGACAGGCGCTAGCACCTGAAACTGAATAGCCACAAATCTCTGGCAAAAATTATCTTGCCCCTGAGCGAGTGCAGCAAAATCTGGCGATAGCTTCAATAGCGTGACGAATGGAGTTGAAACAAGTCGATAGCGTTGAAGGACCATTACCCAAAACATGGTTAGCTTGAGGTGGAACGCGGGACTGTGATTGGGTTTTTGGAGGCGCTATTGACAGACGCGATTTTAGTTGACAGGGATCAAATCTGAGCACAAAGACAGGGCTAGCCCAGGGGTTTATCGGGACGTGGTTGTCGGAGCAGCTTATCGCGATGGTTACAAGATGAGCAGCGGTTTATTCTCCCAGAATCGACAGTGCCGAAATGATCCAAGGGCCTGGAGATTCCTACAGGAATTACTGGTGGGTCATAAGCATCATCGTCAAAGCAAAGCAAGGGGGCGGAGCTGTAAAAGCCATCCAATTAAAACCCCGTTTCAAGTGGCGTCTTTAGCTTCAGCTGAGGAATCGTGCTGGAACAAAGCCAAAGCGCCCCCTCTTTTGCGGCTTCAGCCAAGAGAGAATAACTCAATGTAGAATGACAGAGTACAGTAATTGGCGATATCAGTGGACATTTAAAGGGGCTTTGTTGACCGTTGAGTCAAATCTAGTGACGGATGGCAGTTTCGGGAGGAGAAAACAGAGTTTACAGCCTTGCAACCCTGAAGGTTTAGATTTGGGTTGGAATTTTCAATGTCACTGCACGTGATCAACCACTGTGATGTGATTGAGCGATGGTTGTTGATCTTGATTGCAGTACTCTGTACAACAAATAACTAAAGAGTCAATTGAGCTTTGAGCTTCGAGAAACAAGCTGAAAAAGTGACAGAATCTGGCGGCAAGAAATTGCTTGGCGGAAGGATCCATTAAAGGGATCAACACCAAAGTAAGCGTAAGCACCCCCGCATCGCGTGCAACCTACAGTGCTGGGTACAGTATCACCATCAACTAAAGTCATCCAGGACAGGAATATATACCTCTAATAATAACCTTGGAAAGATCATCTTTAGATCAGCAGAATAAAACTCACCAGAAACAGAAACAGAAACAGAAACAGAAACTCACCAAGGTTATCGTGTCCCCTTTTTTTCTCAGGCAGTCGTCACAGATTGATTACAGTGGATCAACGAGGCGTCAAGCATCCAACCAACCGTTATGAAGCGCTAAACTACCGAGACCTTTCCCCATCGTTAGGGAGAGAAAATGCTACTGTATCTAAACTAAAGTTAGAACCCCCTGGTCAAAAAAAGAGAGTCAGGGGTCTGGTCTTTATTCCCTTTTCCCCCCTCTCCGAGCTGAGCTGTCTGTCACTTCTTATTCTTGTTTTTTATTATTTATTTCTTGCTTCCGACATTCGCTTCTTACATTCTTTATCATCCGCAGCAGCATCATTTCTACTGCTCCGACCGCAAAAATGACCGTTCCGAGGTCAAACAGAGCCGTGCTCTTGGCCGCCGTCGTTTTCGTCACCATTTTTCTCGGTCTCGCGCATTTCCACCTAAAGTCTCCCTCTGACACAACAGCACCCGTAAAGAGCGGAGTGTAAGCTTCACCGTCCCCTCTTTCGCAGCGATAAACTTTATCTGACAATTGCATTTGTTTAACAGCGACGAGCCTGCGCCTTTTGTCCCCGAGAAAGAGGCCGCCGCTGCTGCCCCGACTTTCGTACCCGCCGAAGATCAAGAGATCGGCGCGACGCCCGCTGTTGAGGTCGTAGCTGAGACGCCGAAGCCGAAGGAGCATCATCATGCTGTTACGCCTGATAAGCCTGAGGTTGATCCTGCGGAGCAGCCTAGTGATCCTGAGGAGATTGCCGAGGCTGAGGAGCAGGCTGCGAATGCTTCTCCTTCTCCCGCTGCTTCGCCCGCTGCCGAGCAAGAGCATGACCATGACCATGACCACGAGCACGAGGAAGCACACGATCACGAACATGAGCATGAGCATGAAGAGGAATCCCCCGAAGCCCAAGACGAACTCCCTGAAGCTCCCGCAATTCCCGAAGCTCCCACCGGCCCCAACCTCGATGCCTTCACCCCCGATCAATGGATCCGTCCCGCCGTAAAGGTCAACGATCCCGAATACTACCCCTACGGCCACTGGCCCTCCAAGCTTCCCTCCGACAAGCCCATCTGGAACGAGCCCCTCGGCAAGAAGCTCTGCATCGTCGATCTCGAGAGTCGTCGCTTCGATAAGCCCGGCCAGCTCTGGTCCGACGAAATGACGTGGAACAAGAGCCGGGAAGTTCACGGCCCATCCGGTGGTACATTGAACCACTGGGTCTACTGTACGTCCCTCGCTTACCCAAGTATCCGCTGTATGCTAATGTCTCAATAGCCAAGATCCACGGATACCAGTACTACCACATTAAGATCAACGGGTACTCCGACCGTCGCGATTCATGGAAGAAGCCCTCCGTTCTCTCGCAAGTTCTGAAGAAGCACGACGTATGTGTCTTTATCGACTCCGACGCGCTCTTCAACCGTCTCGATCTCCCCCTCGAGTGGCTCATGAACTACTGGAGCATTTCTCCCCAGAACAACTCCCTCGCCCTTCCCTTCGATCCCGATACCCAGCATAATCGCGACCGACGAGGAAACTTATTCTTGAACACTGGTTTCATGATCATGCAAAACAAGAACAAGACATACGAGATCTTCAAGGAGTGGGATGATTGTGCCAACGACGGCGGAAAGTTCCCTGGCTGCACTGAGTTCCGCAACAGAAAGGGCTGGCAACCAACCGACCAGGGCGGTTTCGGCACCTTCATCCGCTATGAGTACCCCGATGATATTCTCTCTCTGCCCTGTACCGAGGCCAACGGCTTTCCCGAGAGCAACTCCGGCTGCGACGGAAAGTTCATCAAGCACGTTTGGATTGGCAAGGAGGATCGTCTTGTCCAAGCCGTCGGTGCTGTCTTCCCTGGTGTTCTCCTCGAGACTTTCCACAAGCAGTTCCTCAAGGAGTCTGATAGCTTCAAGACTTCCGAGGATGATCTGATCAAGCAAAACGGGAAGCCCTGGTAGACGTTTCTTGTCTTGTCTTTTGTGTTGGAGTTTGTGTCTTTACAATGTCGATCGGCGTTTCAATTCCCCATGTCTACAATTTGGAGATTATACATGGGAGTAAGGTGTATAAATAGAGAATGTAATTGGATATAGATCTACGAAAGAGGGAGGGGTACGGCAAAGCCTGAATATACAAGTTTAACTGTTCATCTGGTACTTCCAACGTCTCACTCTGCCAGGGTCATGCAACAAAATGAGACCTCAATCCCTTGAGTAGGTTACAGTAATTTTAGATCAGCCTTAGGTAAGGCCAACTGTAGGGGAGACCAGCTTTAGGGAAGCTTAGGATGAACCAAGCCTAATCTTTGACGAGTTTATTTTTTCCTTATCCTAAAGATCGCCGAGCTTTGCAGATTGAGTCTCATTGTTGCGACCGCGGGGGCCGACTTGGTTGATGTCGCGGACTAGGTACCTGTTACATATTAGCTTTAGGTCCTATCAGCTGCCTAGCGAGAATGACTTACAGCCTTACCGGCTCTGTCGGCCTTGAGGTTCTAAGAGAGTAGTCAGCGACCGTATCTATGGACTGATGATGGTGTCTGCATGTGCTAAAATATTAGGACAGTGAAGCGGGGGTGCAAGCTTACGGTCTTTTTGGAAGCCATCTAGCAGAGGTGTCAGTAACCCTGTGGCCAACTAGAATGATAGATACTCAGTCGATAAATGATCTTACTGCGTTGAGAGAAGTTTCTGCACGACAAGTCAGTGGAGAGTGCTTGGAGATGGGGATGGTACATGGCTGAGCACCATGGAAGGGGGAACTTACAGTTGAGATAGTCAAAATTTCTAAATAAAGACAAACATATTAGATATGCCAAAGACAGTTGCGTATGGAGCTTGAACTTGCGGTTTAGATTTAATTTGACGCTATGCGAAACAGCGTGTTAGTGACATGATTGGGGATGATGGAGATGTCGGACACGTACGAAATTGCTATTGTCAATTAGTCTCAAGTTATTTCCGAACACGGGTTCGACCGATGGACTAGGGGGACTTACACGGACTGCGTTGTTGACGGCTTGCAGTTTAGAGTGGCTCGGGTCACTTGCGCGATGATCGGAATGAGAATGATGTTGGAGCTGGTTGATGAGGGTTTTGCGAGAGGTAAAAGAAGAAGAGGACAGAGCCTTGGTCTTCAGAAGGAAAATACCAAAGCAGGAGGGCAGGCCCCTTTGAATCAGTGCAGATATTGGCGTCAGGGCCAGTTAGCTGACTCGAAATTTCTCTTGCCTGGGATTCACACATACCAGCCAGGCACAGCGACTGTTCTCAGAATTTCTGTCGTTAGTTTATCACAAAGGCTTACTGCTTCTGACACATCCCTGGCACTGAATTATTCTCAAGTTAAGAGTGTGCCTTTACGTTCTCATGGAGTCGCTTGAGAGTCGCTGGCCTCAGTGCCAGAATCGATACTGATACTTGGATTTAAAAAAGATTTTTCATCACAGACAAACAAACGACTCTCGCCCTCCACGAAGCTGTACTAGAATCAGCCAGCGCCTCTCGTCTCGGCCAGCGTATCGCCGCAAACAACACCTAAAACGATTGAGAAGCCTTGCCTGCCATGTCTTCCAAGATGGAGGACGCATTGCTCATTTATCTAGCGAACAAGTTTCCGAAGATAGATCACGAGGCCATTCTGGAAAAGATTAATGCCCAGAAGATTCGTTTGGTTAGGGTTAGGCTTAGGGATCCCTTAAAGCAAACATCTCACCATGTTTCAATCGTGAGCTTTTATTGAAGTCTTGATAAATCACTCTTTGGTTTAAGTGAATCTTTAAAATCTCATGTTTATCATTGATGAGGGGTTTGCGAGAGGGAAAGGAAGAAGAGGACGGTGATTTTGAAGGGAAATGCCAAGATAACTCTCACAATTTGAATACAATACACCTTCGTGATGGAAGCATCTTGAAAGAGAATTTGGGTGATTGCATCGTTGAGACTATCCTTACTAAGCATACGAAGTCGCAAGAGAGAGCATTACTGCAACTAATGTCATGGGAACATATTCACGGTCTAAGAATCAGTATGGATTCCAGCAAGTTACAAGCA
The DNA here is from genome assembly GCA_002982035.1 of Fusarium algeriense. Lineage (NCBI taxonomy): Eukaryota > Fungi > Ascomycota > Sordariomycetes > Hypocreales > Nectriaceae > Fusarium > Fusarium algeriense. The sequence goes on along the minus strand of PVPY01000327.1, from coordinate 5,787 downwards.
ACTCCAGCACTGAGGCAGCGACTCACAAGAACTTCTAGAATGCGAAACTCTTAATTCGAGTCATTCAGTGCCCACTTCAATTACAGAGATGATTAATGGCAGAAGCACAGTAAACCTTGGTGAAGAACTAACGACTGGAACTCTGATAATAGTCACTGTGTCTGGCTGGTATGTGTGAATGCCTCAGTGCTGGAATCGACACTGATTCTCAGATCTGAAAAAAAAAAACGCTGAATATGTTTACTAGAAAGGACATCAGTCAACAAGAGCCAATCTCAGTAACTCTCATAATAACTGTCGTTATTGGATTATAAAAGCTCGTCTCGCCGCTCCATATCCTTAGCGAGGTCAAACTTAACAATACAAGTAGACGAAATCTCCTTAGAAACACCGCAAGAAACCGTACAAAAACTTACAACTATGATGGCGTTTATTTTAGTCCATAAAACCTCGCGAGACAGCCTTCTGAATAAGCGAAATGTCATCGTGCCTGGCGTTGGGGGTTCCCACTTACAACAACTTGGGGCGGGACAGGTGATCTGGGTTTGGACATGTTGCTGTTGTCGAATTTCAGACATTCTAGCGTCCAACCTCCAATGCCCTAAATGCAGTGCACCGCGGTGCGAAGGTTGTAGCCTAAAAGAGAAAAAGAGTTAGGGAAAGATACTCGGTTAAGTGGTGGAACGAAACATGGGTGGCTGTGTAGAAACACCATAATTTTATTCATTCGTACATTCTATGGCACTGCCTCGTCTAATGTAGCCGTGATTAGAATTGTTTATGTAACACTTCTGCTAGTGATGTGACACAAGTTTGAGGGCTCTGCTCACTACTGCCTGATATGCAGTATCACCTTCATAGTTGTCTAGCAATAAAAGAGCTGTTCCCATCCCGGGACCCAGTTTATATTTCTGATCCTTTGGTTATCTAAAATCAAAGTACCCTGACTTTTTATGTTTTACTTTCATTGAACAATTTGTTTGCATTTCATGTAAAACCGAAACTATCCACAGGTATTCATTCACCAAGGGGTTCCCGGGATTACAATGGGTAATAAAACGACTGCAAAGCGATATAAGCACAGTCCGTTGAAAAGAAAGGGGAAAAGGAACGACAAGCTATTGCAGCTGGTTGACTATATAAACAATCAGATTCTTGCCAGAAGCGATGCAGAGTCCCAGGGAGTCAAAGACCATGGAAATATTGAGCAAGTTTCAGAGCTTACGCGGGCAGAGCTTGCTATTTTGAATGACAGATACATCGATCCAGAAGACCTCGAAGACGAGGACTTAGTTGACTGGTTCATGACCAAAGGTGGCAACGAGCCAAGGCGCAAGTATCAAGCCGAAGTGGTCAACCAGTTCTGCCACTCAAGCGAGCTTCAGGAATTACAGTCCAACAGCTGCAATATCTCATCAAGAAAGTCTTGCCTGATTGATGATAGAAGCAGCAATGGTACAGTTTCAACGGGCCTTGGCAACCGTAAGCCTCTGACTACCCACGAGATGTATACCAGACTCGTGGAAAAGGCAAGCTTCTTCTCCCCCGAAATTGGGCATCAATGAGAACCGAGATATCAGAGATTCCACGAGCCGCCCTCTAATGGAGTGCCCAAAAAGCCCGACACGGACCGCAGACTTGTGTAAGAACTTGCAGAAGCTTTGATTAACTTTCTAATTTTCCGTGTTGATAAAACTCCAGCTTTATTATGAACCCCGATAGCCATGCACTGGCTAGCATCATGGCAACGGCTCCTGGGTACCAAAAGAATGCACTGGTACACTTCCTATACTCATATATTGCTTTTCAGCCATATATAGGAGTCCTGTCCAAGGTATGCGTGATGCTCCATATCATAGCTTAAGTTAAGTACAACTAACTCCCTATATAGCCTCAAGGACTTGTTACATACGAACTTTCATTCCATTTACCTTTTTACTCGTGGAAAACCAACCAGAATGGCCCTCGAGATATACGTCTCAGAAGAGACGGTATTCCTCTGAGAAAAGTTCATAACATGAGCTTTCTTCGAGGTAACTCTCAGGCAACACCCACGATCGATTATCTTTGTCAAGCACAAATTGCAGTATGCATTACACCAATAGACAGCAGGATTTGGACCGGCTATTGCTTCGTCGATACATATTTCCAATCTGAGGATGAGAAACAACGCGTCGAAGATTATTGTGACAGAGGAATGCAAGTTGATCCCTTTACCGACGGTAAACACGACGCAGATCTACCGATTTTAAATCCCGACGACTATTTCTTGACCTCCCTCGAATTCCAACTACTTGTGTTCAAGGACGAGTGGTTGAACACAGCGCAAAGGTTCAAACAGAGAGTGGAAACATATGTAATAACTCCCAACGCTGCCGATAATCCAGAGCTAACCCGATATGCTTGCACAGGTAGATGAGTTCGACTTTGCATTGGCCAGTAAAGAGTCCCAGAAGCCGTTGGAATGGCTTCGCCACACAAGGCGCAAGCTAACCCAGCTTATGGTATGCTTGGAAACAACAATTGACTGCTGGGACAACTTCACATATCCAGACCATATGCAGACAAGCTATGGGCGTCAATCAATGATAACCATTGAACAGACTTTCGCGGAGGTCAGAAACTGCCTGAAGGAGCTATACAACATTCGAACTCTATGTGATGAGCATGAGAGAACGGTAAGATTGGCCACGATGACACTGGACAGTACTCACCCATCTGCATAGTTGAATCTCCACAACATGGACGAGCAATACCGCACTTCTCGAATGCAGGCCCAAGTTACTGAAGGCAATCAGGTGCTTAGCTGCTTCCTACTCTATGTGTGTTATCCAGGAGATGTTGTGTATGTAAATGTGCTGATTTGCCCCGGCAGGTTGTATCACCCGTCACCCTCGCGGCGGCAATACTCTCTATGCAAGCGGAAGCGATCCCTGATTTTCTGGGACCCACCAAACTGTCGTTCTTTTTGCTGACACCTGTGATGATGATTATTGTTTCTGTGGTATCTCACATGGTTCAACACTGGGATAAAGTTCAACTTTATATTTCTCATGCAGTCAATTGGGTTCAGGCTCGGAAAAGGAACAATAATGTTGGGATTTGTTTAAATATTTATGGAGATTTCTTTACTTTCTTTCTGTTTTCATGTAGTAGGTCACTTTGTCGCAACTCAATTTATGCCTTGCTCATCTCTCTGTGTCAAGGCAACCGGTCGAGTCCAATCAAGCTGCAGTTCATTCAACTGCACATCCCACACAATCTTTCCTTCATCCTTCACAATGACAAAACCCGCCTTTTTGTAAAGATATAAGGAAGCTTCCTGAGTTTTGGATGTAAAAAGTGTCACCTTGTCAAACTTTTGCTCCTCAATAAATTCCATCGCCGCCGCCATCAATCGCTTCCCGACTCCAAGCCCACGAGCTCGCTCATCGACGATGAAGCCGCGTATTTGTGCCGTATTGGGCTGTTGAAGGTGTTCTGCGTCAATCCAGATAGTTCCTACTATCTTTTGAGTGAAGTCGGCAGTGCTGTCAGAGGGTGTTGACTGAATTGCTGCGAAAACTTGGTTGCGAGGGTTGGTGAGTCTTTGGATGAGATCGGCCCAGCTTTTGGCGAGTGATGTTTCGAAAGCTAGACCCCAGGAGTTGTAGGGATGATAGTAGGCTATGTGCATCTCGAGACACCTGGCCAGGAAGCCAGGACGATATCCTGGCTCTATGGTGATGTTTGACTTTGGAGTTGTCATGGTTGTTGCTAGGGTCTTAGTGGAAGGGGAAGACGGACTGTCTATATTTCATGGGTGAAAAGTACAAGGCTGAGGGGTTATTAAACACACGTCACTTGTCATTGGCTGCAGGTCTTGTCACGCCTTTATTGTCAATCTTGTCAATTTCATGTCAAAGTGCGGGGTATAAAGTGCTTAGGAATACGCTACTGCTCCCTTCACACAATGAGCACGTGAGAAATGAGGGATTTGGCTATTTGATACCTCTAGATTATTTTTAGCAGGGACAGTTTTGTCCCTCGTATTCTGAGCTCTAGTAAGTGCCGTAGGAAGGACTTTGTCAAGCAATGGCGGATACAGCCCTAATGAGGTGAGGCCAGATTGGCTGCCCTCATTCGTGGGGATGGCACGAGAAGTACGTGCTTTGCTCATTTCTCTCGACTCGCTCGAAAGATAATTCTGCTTCTGGACAATCCTTGCCTCACGGACCTAAAGGGATGGAGTTTGGGCCCTTGCCAAGCCCTCATGTAGCCCCCCTGTGTTTGCTGGCGGTGAGGCCGCACTGGCTACCCCTGCATCGCTGCCTTCTACCAAAGGCTGGAATATAAATTACAACGCTCTAAGTGGGTTCGAGTAAGCCATTCCTCCAGGATGCCAAATGGACATTTTATAATACAACGTCTAAGTCAGCCTGATTAAGGGGATACCTTCCTATTAACGAAAACCATTGGTCAAGGGATGCCAAACTCAAATATTAGACATTCGACGATGGCTACTTTAAGGCATAAATCGCACGGAATGCCTGTCGACATCCACTACTAGGCAACTTTTTGTTGTTTAGTCCATCCCGACCTTAAAATATATATAAAGACCATCAGTACCCTACAGAACATGAAAGAACAACCTCTATCACGATTCCATCATTCCATCACCCAACTCCTTACAACACTGTCAGAAGACAGTCCCTCCTTCAGCAACATGAAGCCTCTCCTTCTCTTTACCCTTGCCTCAGTGGTAACCGCTCTTCCAGCTGAACCCGCTACCAACGAGCTTGCGAAGAGAGCTCCCTGTGACCTCTGGGCACACTGGCATAGCAATGAGTTAGTCGCCGGCCCCAGGGGTACCATGGTCAGATACCGGGTGGATGCCCGCGCAGGAGTCCATGGTAGTAATTGGTATTGGGCGGGGAGCACCAGGTTGATGCTAACCCGGTGGTGCACACTGTTTATGGGTTAGACCCTCGTCCATTTTAGCCAAGGCTATTATATATGTACTTATACTAACGTTATCATCCAGAGAAGGCCCGCCTGCCCGAGAATGGGCACGGCTACATCAACCCAAGTTGCGAGTTAGCGAACGACAACCACGCAGTTAACTACATCACGGTGAATACTGGAGAGCCCGCGCTCAATGATTACCGTCAATTCAACCAGGACGTTGTGAACCAGTGGCGCCAGGAGAGCGTTGATTCTGGCGGCGGCTGTGATGTTGACTCTGGCTTCTAAGTACTAGCAGAAGCAGCTAACGTAAGTACTCGAGGTCTCTACAAATTTATAGTACGAAGAAGGCATCGGCTGTTGACACTCATGAAAAAGTAGGGCTTCATCGGCCAGTGACCAGGATTTAGTATCGACATCCGAACAAGACGAATTTCACGTGCCAGTGTTCGGTGGTCGACTATTACAGCTGTGATAAAGAAGGCGGCGACTTGTTCGTTGGGGTAGATGGGGCTGGGTCCGCCTGTCATTTCTCTGGGTTGGTGATTTTACCAGGGAGTTTATTGTCTTTCTTCTGGGGGTCGGCCGGTAAGCTGGTGGTGATGTGGTTGATGCTTGCTTTGATCACTCACCACCTGAAGACTGAGCCGCTTATAAGTTTAGTTTTGAGTATCTATAATAAAAGCGGAGTGCTGACTCCGACCACTCCGCTCGACACCCTGCTCCTCCGTCTAAGCCCACTCTGCCTCCCCAGCACATCCTCGACTTTCACGCGTGAGTCACGTCCAACCACCCGCGCTTCAACTATCGGATCTCCCACATTCAGACGCAGAACCACAATGT
>PVPY01000326.1:0-19818 GCA_002982035.1 Fusarium algeriense | reverse complement strand
ATTAAGTTTATGGTTCCCAGTGAAACGCATCTATTCTATGCTTCTCTCTACGGATTCTAATCTTCCAACCTCATCAGCTTTATAATTTGCCGGTATTTCAAAATGTACCAAGAGCATCCCGTCGATATGGACGTAAGTTCCCAAGGTGAACTGGAACGTAACATCCTTCCTGGAAACGTAAAGCCCGCTGCGTACAACCTCACCCTGTCGATAAGGCTTTCAAAGAGAAAGTTCGAGGGCAAAGTCATCATCAAACTTGTTTGCATCGAAGACTCCAACTCGATTACCTTGAATGCCGCCGAGAATATCCAGATCGACGAGTCTCGCATTGCTGTCCATGTTGGAGGGACTGCTATATCATCCAAATTCTTAGCTGTTCATGACAAAAAAGCCGAGACATTCACAGTCACGCTTGATCAAACCCTAACTGCTGGACAAGAGCCAATATTGACATTGATGTTTGCTGGCACTCTTGATGGCGATGCGAAAGGCCTCTACTGTTTGCCTGATGTAGATGATGGAGGCAAAACTAAGCATATTGCAAGGACTGAGTTTGAGCCCGCTTATGCTCGACGGGCATTTCCCTGCTTCGACGAACTTGCACTCAAGGCCATATTCAACATCAATCTCACGATCGACGAGGACTTGGTTTGCCTCGGTAATACGTCCAGCGAAGAATCCGATGGGGGAACATCCGTCTTTCGGGGGACACCTCTTATGTCTACCTACATGGTGGCCCTAGTCATTGGCGATTACCAGTGCGAAGTAAATGAAGACTGCCGCATTCCAGTCCGTGTCTGGTTCAAGTCAGGTCGACCTCTTTGTCATACTGCCAAGTACGCAGCTTGGCTAGCAGCAAATAGGCTCGGCTTTTTTGAAAATGAGCTTGGCGTTGCTTATCCGCTGTCAAAGTTAGATCTGGTTGTTGTCTCCAATTTCACATCAGGAGCAAGAGCAAACTGGGGTCTTATTATTGTCCAAGAGAAATTTCTGCCTTTGGACCTTGAAAACTGCTCTGAGAAAGACAAGGATCGCCTAGTGGATATCATTTCACGCGGGGTGATCTACCAGTGGCTTGGTAACCTTGTTACGTTCCGGGCGAGGGATGATTCCTGGTTACATGAAGGCCTTGCAAAGATTATCGCCCGTATCAAGGTCCATCAAGAATGGAAACCCCACAAGCGGACTAACGTGTGCCTTTCAAAACTTGATCCATTCGAAGGTCTTCCAGACTGGTCCCGTCCGGTTAAGTCTCTTCTTAGGCATCCAGGTGAGAGCCTGGAGAATGAAAAGGCCCTCTTTCTTGAGAAGAGTGAGTCTATTGTGACAGCGGTCTTGGCCCACGTTACTGAGCCTGTGTTCCGTACGGGGGTCCGAAAATTTCTTGAAAACAATCAATCCAAACCTGTCTGCGCGAATGACCTCTGGAAGACACTGGGAGAGTCCGATAGTACACCGTTTGGGTACACTGCTGACTCCTGGGCCGAAACTGGTGGCTACTCAGTTATGAAGATCACAGAGGATCCTACCAAAGACACAATAAGTTTGACTCGAATGCCATTGAACTTGACCGGGAATGATCAGTATCCTAAAAGTCACATCAACCGCCTTGATTTTATCAATATTCAAACAAGAGAGGGGGTTCAGAGTTACATTCAGGAGACCGATGTTTGTGAGTACAAAGTGGACATGGTCTTCTACAAGCTGAATAAGGATAATTTGCTCCCTTACTTCACGCTATATACGGAAGAGCGGCTCCAGAAGCTTGTGGAAAATTATAAAACTGGCAATCTCGACATGAACGGGATACTGGGTGTACTTGCAGAGACGTCTGCCCTCACCATTACTGGCTACCAACCCACAAAAATTTTCTTATCCCTCTTATCCCTCATAAAACGTCGTTGCAGTTCTGACGAACATCTTATGGATATGGCAAATAAATATCTCCGGAATGTCCAATCCGCTTGGATGTTTGAAGAAGGGAGCGAAAGAATGGGTCTCGAACGATTCGAGAACAGCTCAACGAGCTCGAACCCCATCAGCACAGGACGAATTGTCAAAAAAGCAGGCCTCGACGGATTTACGATGTTTATGAGCGGTAATCGCAACGCCCTCGAGGGCGACATGCGCTTCCGGGTGTTTCATTTGTTATTGATCGATGGAGAAGATGCACACTATGATGACATTTTGAAAGAGTGTAAAAGTTCGAAGACTGAGGACGACAGGCTCATAGCCCACAAATCGTTAGGTTATGCAACCAAAGTTAAACATATAGAAACGACATTGGCGTATGTGTTAGAGGAGGTGCGGGGAAGAAGAACGGATTATATACAGAAAGTTTTGGAGGGACAAAGCGCACATAGAAAAGGTATTTTGATGCGGTGGACCTGGCTTCGAGAGAACTGGGATATCTTATCGGAGCATTTATCCCAGGATGTCTTTGGAAATATCATATTCCTTTCAACGAGATGTTTCACTCGGAGTAAAGATATCAAAGAGGTGGAGGATTTTGCGATGGGCAAGCAAGAAAATGGGTGGGGTGAAGATTTCAGTAAAGGGCTTCAGGAGGCGAAGACGAAGCAACGTTGGGTAGAGAAAGACAGAGAAGAGGTTTCAAGCTGGTTGGAGGACAACAAGTATATATGAGATAGTTTCACACGGATTTCATTAAGACTATCAATCTTGTTCTTTCCGATCTTTCTTGAGATTCGCAATACACATTAGGGCCTTCCCACAATCTGTGCGTAAGCCGACTACCTTCAGCTGCCAGCGAGGCGGCCAGCTTATTTCAACGTGCCATCTATGTTAGCTCGCCCAAAAAAGGAATCACTGTGATAAAGGGGCGAATGGTTTGTAAACTCACAACTGGGGTATATTGACTGGTGTCTGCTTTTTATTTCCGTCCTTCTTTATACCACATGTTCTGTCTATCATTCTGGTTCTCGACTCGCCGTAAACTACCTCCACCATTCAACCTTTGGGTGTCCAACTCCATCAGTCACTGTCTTCAACACATTCTTATCCTACTTCTCACCAAGAACCTTAACCTTATTACTGTCCCGAGCATCATTTATACACTGGAACACATTTTAATCTGTAGACTCACCCGCAGATGACCGAATTGGGATTATACTTCAAGTCGCTCGCGAAGAAGGAAAGCCTCACTATTTGGGATGAAGTAGGACATACGGTAAAGAATGAGCGGTACTGCGGGTGCAAAGACGAAGACAATAAAAGTTGTCGAAGAGTAAGTGAGCCTTGTGTAATCACTGTCAGGTTACAGTTAAGAGAACGACAAGACTTAAGGAAACGGAAGGTAATTATGTACAAGCAGTTTCATTTGTTTCCAGCATCAAAGCTGGTGGCAGGATGTAGAACCTTGGAGCGTATATCTACCATCTCTAAGTCGGTTCGCAGCCAAGTGCTCGGTAGAATGGTCCGGCCATCGAACCAGTGTGAGTAACCTAATACAGGTTCCCATCATATATCGCGCTCAGGAAGTTGTTGTTGGTTGGGGGGGGGGCAAGTAAATGACGGTTCAACCTCTGGGGGATTCCCCAGCGCTTCGGGGGCATATGGCTGGAGGTACAGGTCCGTAACAGAATATGTTCTGTCTGGGCTCTACTTTGAGTTCCCCAAAGAGCCTCTGAACCACATTGCCCGCACAAGACGACCCTCAATCCAGTAAAACCACCAGCCCATCAAGTTGTTTATGCATTGATGGCCGCCACAATCTGGTGCACTTCAAAGTCATGTATCTTCAGATACACATCCTCTATGTTGCGTTTCAACTGATATTGCAGTCAAATGTAGGATCGACATTAGGCTGTTCCGTACCATGCCTGAGGGCTGCTCCAGTGTCTGCATTTCGACGCCCTCAACCTTCTCTTCTTCTAATGTTCCGTCGCTGAACGACCCAGTCGATTTGTCGTCATCCCAACTGCCTTTTCAGTTGGTCATCTCATCATCCTATCTCGGCCTTTTGTCTTTGTTGTCATTGGTATCACCTAAATTGTGTAGAAATTCCACCTTGGCCAGAGTGCCGCTGCTTCTGTCTCACCCTGGGTTGGCTTGTAGAGATACGTGAGGCATTTTGAATCTGTGCATGAAAGATACGCTCGTAGAATGCACGTATGGTCGTTTCGAGCTCCTTGTGTGCAAGAAGCCAGTCTTGTTGTCTTGGTGATGAAAGACTGACTCGTGCGCCATGTCTTGTGCTGGAGTACTCCTCTTCTATGTTGTCCGAGACATCGTCCTCGTCCATGGGCTCCCCGTCATCTGTGCTTGGATAGTCTTCATTCTTAGTGAAGATGGAGTCCCCGTCATCTGTGTCGGTGGAGTCTTCACCTTCTGTATCGACGAGACTCCTGTCCACTATATCAAGTTGATTGACGTAGTCTGGGACTCGCCGGTTGCGGTACGGCAATATAGTGGATTGCTTCATGGATAGATTTCAAGTATAGTGAAGCTAGAAAGGTGCCAGTACTAGAATGCCTAGGATTGCTCTTTACTTGACCATAAGGGCCATGCAATCTACCACAAGTTACGTTGTGTTTGACTCAAAGAAATGATTCTATTTATATCTATCATGTTGATACTCCAAAATAAGGTCTGCATACAGCAAGTACGCTATATGATGTGCAGTTAGCGCGCTTATGCCCGTAAATCTTGGCTTTTAAAGTGGAATATTCTAAGCGCTGGTCTACTTGTAAACTTGTTTCAGGTGAGGAGGGGCCACGACCTGAGGAGTGGCGGTTATGTCAACGGCTCACTAATTCAGGACGGACGTTAAAGTGAACCAATACGCGCGCGGCTATCTCTGACAACCCGATGAGTAGTTTTGCTGACGCATAAAGCTAAACACACATGGTAGCCAGTTGACCGCTCCTATCCTTGAGACAAGGCGGCTCTGGCTGGACCGCCCGCGTGCTAAGTTGTCCATTTATCGAAGTTCATTACACACGTGTTGGTCTTGCAGGCTTGACTAAAGGATACCATCATGGATTGCATTCCTTGTGGGCTCTTGGTCGCTAACTGGGTTGCCGCTGGCTTGCTTTCCATCGCTACAACGATAGCCGGCGCAAGGCGACAATAATGCGAGCCGTGATGTATGGCTGAGATGCTCGCTTAGATTGGCTGAAATATTCCAAAACAATGGCTTCCATCTTGTCGCACGATTTTCCTTGCCTGCTACACGCTCTGGCTTGTAAGGAAAGACCGACAGGTCATTCTGGGCTCAATGGCACTGCAGCAACGGGGAATAGCAGCGCTCCCATCAACGTGATATCCCGGATCATGTCCCTACCAGCCACCCGTATGATCGCCGTAAACAGGGGATCGGGCCATGGTATGCATCGGTGATGGTCGTTCGCTTCCTTAGCGACGAGGCGGGGACCCTGCGTAGCCCACTATACAGAACCATCAGCGCCCGGCAAACTATAAAATGCTTCGACAACACATCTGATTCTCCAGGAAGCACAGCTATCAACTTTTGGCCTTGAGAACAAGGAACGACTGAATCAGTGTTGCCAGCGCTCGTGTTCCCCTCCTTCCCCATACACTATCTTTATCCATTCTCATGACCAAGAAGCAGCTATACCTGTGCCTTGCCGCCTGTTTGATTGCTGTCGGCATTTTGATCTACCCGTTGAACGTGGTATAAGGGCCATGAAGCAGTGGCGCTACATGTTGAACGTTAGTCCGACCCGTAGTGGTCATCACGTTCGGCTTGCTCGTCTCATGTGTTGGATGTTAGTTCTTCATCCTCAATACAACATCATCACTTCACTTCACAACAGGACAGGACTGAAGCGGATGCGTTAGCTTGGATGTGCCACATGCAGGGCGTGGGATTAGATTAACAAGAACCTCGGCCTGCTTCATGACATGGCCGGGCTAGCTCTCGGCCCAGGTGCCTGAGAATGCATGTCTGTATATCGTATCGCAATGCGCAAGTATAAAAAGCTCCATTTTCCGCTCTGGCAACATTTGCAATAATCCAGCATTCTTTAGACGCAAGCTTTAGTCAGTACAGTATATTGTTTACAACGAGAATATACGCAAACATCATAACTACATTTCCTACGAAAAGTTCCAATTGTAGTACTCCACATTGACCAACAGCCACAATCCAAATGTCATAGGAGGCAATTTCCCACTGGGTGTAATGGACACAAAAACCGATCAGACTAGTTCCAGCCACAACCGTCACTAGGAACAACCATGCGAGTGCCGACTTCCCAGCATCGTCTTAACCCGACAGGGCTGCAGGAGGACTGAAAGCTGACAAGGCCGGGGTATGAACTAATGCAGGCAGGCGCTCCCGTTTCAGCCGCTGCTGGTGGGCAGGGCGCCATCTTCAGCCGCCAGATTTTGCGATGCCCCGTGTGTGAGACTAACATAAGCGGGTTCAGTGGGGTGAAACCCGATAGGTTCTGCTTGCGGCCCGAATTCTCTGGACAAGGGCGGCTCGCTATATCTCCCAGATTCCAGTGCAAGGCATAAAATCAACGATTGCTGAACGGTCTCTTTAAGTCCAAGCATTTTGAAATGGCAAACTTCGATTAACTCAGCCGGTCTAATCGGCTTAGTATTAACTTGCTGTTCCTCTACGTTGCCAGAGGCGTATATGAGCTTTCAGCCACAGGTCTCAGCTGCAAATAACACATCTGCTATTTCTTTACTATGCTAACCAATCTGGCCAGCTCAGAAACGCGCGATTCAGTTCGCCACGAACGTCATACGGTGTCACGTTCTAAAGCATGTGATATTTGTGGTTATGTTCCTTCTGGAACCGTGCCTTCTCGCCTGTTTTTGTTACTGAGGTTGCTAAACCGCTTTCAGGCTTGTTGATGTAGTCCCAGAGCTTTTCCCTGCAGAATTGTCTTTCCCAGCAGCGCCATTTCCTCTCTTGTGATTCTTGGCCGCAACCTCTTTCTTAGTCAGGAAACGCCCGCCAGGACCGCGAGGTCTTCGCACAGCATGGTTATGGCGCGACTCGTGGAGGTATGGCTTGCGCCCTTTCGACGTCGGTTGGAGACCGCCTTCAAGCTTTTGCCGAGCAACACGACGCTTGAGTATGCGATGAAATTGTTTAGCGTTCACATAAATCGGCGGTTCCTCCTCTTCACTCGCGGCCGGCATTTCTGGGGATTGTGGGTGTTGCATCTGCGGAGCAGGCATTTGACATGGTGCAACGCCTGGTCGAGGGTCCGCATGGGCCGTTATGAATGTGGTCGGAACGTCGGGACTTGTAACCTGGCTCGTTCGACGACCGGGTATTTGGGACATACTATTCATTTGAGGAGATTGACGGCCATACTTCTTGGCATTGGCACCCATGCAAGGCGATTCCTGGAGAAGATCGGCATCTATTGATACGTGATCCTCAAGTGAACCAGTAGTACTAGAAGTTGTCTGTATACCAAACGGTGCATGGTTCATGACCTGTCCTGGGAGTCCGTATTGTGGTTGGTACTGGTTTTTTTGCTGGACAGAGCTGATAGGCAGCGACTGTACCTTGTGCTGGGGGATGTCGTTTGTAGCAGAGCTGCGGTGGCCGGAGCGTAGATTCTATCCGTTTCAATATTGACTGGAGTTCATCATCCGCTAAGAGCCTAGTCTGATCGATAGATGTCAAGAAAGGATGTCCTCGTTGCGCCGTTATTAGTTGATTGCAAGTAAGACAGGTTTATCTTGTTGATTAAGCGTTCTAAACGAGGATAGAGAGCGAATGATGGTGATCGCAAGAACTCATCGATGACTATGATGATAGAAATCGATGGTCGCTTGTAGGTAGCTCGATCCTTGGGCTTACAGACCTCTTGAAACTGAATCAGAGTACTGCCTGGATTGACCGAACTGACGGTTCACACAGCCACGCAAGCAAGTGTGAGGGTCGAGTCCAAATAAAAGACAAGTAGACAAGCGGGTATGGTCAGTAAGGGTCAGATCCGGGAAAAAGTCGAGATACGCAGATGAGAGTTATCAGATGACAAGCAATGGAACGAGTAGCGATAGTCAAGATGATATTGTTGACGATGATACACCTCGAAGCCGTGAAGTTGCAAAGGCAAAGGGGAAGTGGAAATGTTTGCTGATTTGTTGAAAGAGTGTGACTTAAATTGAATTCGGGTGGGCTTGTTGTCTCTGACGAGTGAGTGATGGTCGATCTTATCACGCGGCAAGAGCCACCTTGCGCTTGACATTAATTAACAAATCAAGACAGGGATTGACGGGGCGAGCAGGGAGTCGAGGCAGGGTAAGGGCAAGGCTGTCTAAGGCCAAAAGACAATTGCCTTTATCGCAAAAGCGTATGGATTGTGGAAAATCGCATGTATAGGGCGTAAGGTGAGATCACAGCGCTAGCAACAGAAGGTTAGGCAAGGGGAATACGGTTTTAAGAAAGAGTTTGGGATAAGAGAGTCACTAAAAAGTGGAATTCGTAAGGACTGGGATCACTGAATCCTTAATGAGAAAGAACTGAAGGTTATATTGAAGTGGTAGCAGAGTCGCCGCACAACGGTGGGGTTTTTGAGGAGAGCACTTTAAGCCTGGTTACGAGTTCTAGGGAGCAGGCTGGAAAGTGACAAGCTAACATTTGGATAGATAGAGTCAGATGAGCAAGAAAAGTTAGTTGATAGTAAGCATACAGATCTCTAAATGCTAATATAGTTTATTTAATAGTCGGTTTAGCTGATAGAAAGACGACAGAACAGACCATAATGTAAAGTACGTGAAGCGCGAAAAGAGAGCATCAGTATCCTCTGGCAGTTGTAAAGGAGATACCAAATAGGTAGGTGACATGGATGCTATATGAGCCAGGGTTCATCCGTCTCTCCCGAATCGCTGCATGGTCTGAAGCGCCACCGGTGGCAGGAACGAGCATCCGGTCTACATGCCCGTTTCATATGAGCGAATTTGGGACCAGTTGGAGGCCGGGGTTCGGCCAATGGTGAGTATCTGTTTGCAATAAGTCAGCTGAGGCCCAGCTTTAGTCAAATTTCAACTCGCCTGCTGCACAAGGAGTTTTGAAGACGAGGCTGGAAAGTGATGAAGTGTGCCATCTCGAGAGGCTGCGAGAATTTGCACTGATCATTGCACAATTCACTTTTTTAGTCCATGAAGGGCCAAGAGATGATATCAGAGACAGAGCTGGCTGTGTACAGAATAATGGATGACCAGGGATGTCCTGTGAGCCAAGCGCTGTGGCACGCTTGTTATCATGGTCGCTCGAACGGCGGTGAAATGAGGCATCAGTGGGACGATACATGACAGAACCTAAGCAAAGGCGTTTACAAATGCCTCTGATCTTACTCCAGCACAGCTTTCCTGGGCGTTTTTCAATCTCAAAATGGGGTGCTATCTGTACATCTGATAAGCACAATTATCATCCGATTCTATGGATCAATGCCACTGGGACTGAAACCGATTTCCAATCCACAGAGCAAGCTTATCTTATTATATCTTTCGGCTTTACCCCTAGCTTCCGGGCTTTCGTCCCGATACCACTCGGCCTTATGGGTCAAAGTAGGCCGTAGTCGCGGGAAATCTTTTGCTGCCCGTATGACAAACTCAAGCTTGTCCTGTAAACTTGCCATCCACGGAGGGTCTACTGAGAGTTGAAAGTATAGATTCACTTGTATGCTTATGGCAACTGAGATCCGACAACAGGAGTTCGGGCTGGAATTTTGGACTGAGTGCAAAACCTTGGAAACCAATAAATACTGTTATCTCCTACCCTGTTGGTTGTGCTGCCATGTCCTTTCTCCCAGCCAAAATCGACGCTGTTAACTGAATCGACAAGCATGCACCAGGTGCCAATGAGAAGGGCGTCGCGAGTGGGGATTCGTTCAGTACGGGCTGTCAATCACCAGGCCAGACGGAACGCGGGTCCCAAGGCGACATGGTTCTGAGGTGGAGAAGCTGAAAATTTGCTTGACGGTCATTGCGGCAAGCCAACGGCAACGGATCCTCGAATGCGGCGGTGTGCCTCGCTAAGCACGGCCTTCACCCTTGAGTCCAATGTGGAGAGTTTTTCACTTGCAGCAAGTGGATCCACCACTAGAACGTGATGTAGATCGCGATGTAAGTCTGCGTTTCATGCCAACCGCTTGGGAGAGGCAATTTCTAACATTATCTTGATGCTTCTCGGTTTGCGACGATAGAAAGGTGTATCTGGTGTCTACTCACCATGGTTTCGAGAGCTAGCGGTGTTGCGAAGTGGTTTCTAAGATTGACCTGTGTACATTCGCATGCAAAGCAAGCGTTCTCGAATCGTGGGCAATTGAACATCTATCCCGTTCGTGATCCACGGCTGGAGCAAGGGTAAGGCATCCATGGAGTTCATGGCACCCTGGACCTGGGCAGATCATCCGCAATTCCCCTGCAGTAGCATGTTGTCGCCAGCCAATATTATTCTCTCTTGAAGAAAATCCCCAGCCTCTGTCTGTGTTTGCAGGGCGCATCCCAATCTAGACTAGGCCACCCTTCCGCAGCCACATTCACTATTCTTTCCTCAGTTGGCACGTAGCGAGAAACTCTTAAAGGGGCAAACCGATTGGACCAAGAACCGCTGTTGGGATATAAAGGCCCCCGGCGTCCAGCGCACCGACATGATTATGCTCTCTTCCTTTCCGCCCACTATCTTTTAGATGACCTCGGGGGTGAGCCATTATCAATCTTTATTTAGTAAGTTAACACTGACGCTCATCTCGACTATAGACTTGCAGCTGATTTTTCTCTTTTCGCGGGTACATCATTTGAGAAAGTGAAGCTTAGTACGCTTCGGCAAATCGACAGCCCATAATGAGCAACCAGCAGCAACAGCCTGCAGACTTTATGGCAAATGATGGACCTAAAGTAAAAGAGGAGGATACATTGCTACCCATTGCGAATGGTACGGTACAAGCTACAAAACCTTCTACCCATAATGCCCACCTTAACGCTAACAAGCGTTCGCTCTAGTCATACGTATCATGAGGAACGCCTTACCCAAAAATGCCAAGTTGGCAAAAGAAGCACAAGAGTGCATGCTGGAGTGCGCTAGCGAGTTCGTCTCGTTCATCACTAGTGAAGGTATGGTTGATTTTCACTTCTATGTGAACCAGTCGAAGTCTTATCCTTTTTTTCGACAATAACTGATTAAGGCGACTTGGTAGCGGCGGAGAAGTCCCAACAAGAAAAGCGGAAGACGGTCACGGGCACAGATATACTGTCCGCCATGACATCTTTAGGATTCGAGAACTACGCAGAAGCTCTGAAATTTTATCTTTCTAAGTATCGTGAGGTTTGTTACCGACCCCATATGGCAAACGGCTCGTATTCTCACGTATAGAAATCATAGCAACAAATCAGGCCCGAGCAACGCAATAGCGACGGCGCCGAAGCACCAGAATATCATGAGGCTACCGTACTGGCGGGTGGTAACTCCGATAGACTTGAGTAGGTTAGAACGGTAGGTCTGTTCAGGAGGCTGAGACCGTTGGGCCTTGAGCTGAATCCAAAGCCAACTCTCAACAGTAGTATAACGCTGAGGGGAGGGGGCTAGAATGTATCTCTCGTGTATGCAAGATGCCCGCATGGCGCGTTTTATTTTATCGGCTATAGGACATCGTTTGGCCTTAGCATCTCCGCGCGAAGGATCTTGCTTATTCGCGATTGACACAGTTATCAAACGGCACATAAACACTGACAGTGTCCCATTCCCTTTGTAATACTAAATCTTTGACATGCACAATAGCACTGTCGCTACCGGCAATGACAGCCAGGCATGACCAAGAAACAGCTTCTGACCAATGCCGTGACTATTCTTGGAGATGTGGCTCCATTACCATCTATGAGCATCATATCCTGACAAGTCGACCTCCTGTCCAGCATAACACAACGCAGTCCCACGGTCGCTGACGAATAACAACTGGCCTCACGCTTCGGTTCTTCTTTAAACGGCTCGTCTCGCAAGATTCATCATATCTGGAACAAGCCTTCCTCTCGGCCCCTGACGGCTTGTTCATAGCAAGGAGGACAGCCCCTGATGACGGTAAGTACGTGCATCAACCATCCTGTGCGTAACTGAGCGAGGATTTCGACATTCTTTGATCATGAAAACCAACCGGAGCAGCGTGCTACTCTTCTGCTGCTCTCGACACCATCTAACGATGGGTACTTGTATAAGCATTTAATGCTGTAAGTGTGGATCAGTAACCTTTCTGCCAAATAGTTACTGGAACTAGCCGAATATAGACTACTTTAGACCGAGTGTGCCACGTTGTGGAGCTACCAGCCTGCTGCACGTCCTTGAACGAAATGCTATGCTCGACCTTTGCCCCTACTGAAGTTTGGTGGCTGGTGAACGTCAGTATTCAATCTTATAGACGGATAGTGGATGGTCTATTATCAGGCAGACTGTTTGGACAAGACAGGTTGGCGCTCTGAACAACTTATCACTTCACATGTCGGATAGCATACTTCATACAGGCCATTCGATTGTGCTCTGAAGAGACAGGTAAACGATGTCGACCCTGTTAAGAGAAGGAAGGAATGAGTGCCGTGCCGCCATAGCAGCCAGCCTTTGCAAAGCAGAACCGGCAGAGAGTAGAGACCCAGCCGATATCAGACTTGGCTGACGACCATGCATGCATGTTGACCTCGTTGCGGACCACATGTCTAAACCGCTTTTGGGACGTGGTGTCCCTTAATGCAGTGCCGCCAATCTTATGGCCTTGGTGTGAGCGAAAGTGGGGCCCAGCGTCTGCCAACCCAACCATTTTTTCCAATATACGTCGTCATATCGTCTAAAGCGCACCCCCCTAATCCCCAGTCTACCGAGCATCTCGGGTAGTATACTATATACAAATGAACCTAAACATGGTGTTTATACCTTATGTCATTGATGGGCTCTCCTTCTTTGACTTGGCTTGCTCGGGGGTAGTTTTGACCAAGGTCCTTGGACGGCTTCCAGTAGCACCTGCCTTCTTTGGGGACGTACACTCTTGGCTACCTACCTAGTCAAGTTGCGAGCCTATAGTGTGACATAAAAGTATAGAGCAAGCAGTCAATTGGGCCAGAGCAATCAAGGAGGCATCAGCCGAGTGTTTATGGAGCTGATACCGCACATATCACATCAAAGCAGCACGTTGGTCGAAGGCTACTGGGGATCGGACATCCTACGCAGCACGTACTTCTACATCAGGCAGGCTGATGATACATGGAAGCATGTCGGGAAGCTTGGCCAAAGTGTAGGAAATCAACCTAGAGAGAATGGCGGTATATCAGGCAGATCGCAGGCATTCCTGCTGGAAGGGGCATTAGAGAATCATGTATGATCAACTAAGCCTAATTGAGAAGTCCTCAAGAACAACGTTCGTTAGATAACGGGGCCCCTTTCGGTCACTTGGCAATTTCGTGCGCGCACTCACTTGGTAGGGCAGCGATGGTGAATCAGTGAAGTGACTAGTTCGTTGATGGACTGCATCTTTCATGGCGCTGGAAACACATGTGATAGGATAGGCTCGGGATACGCGCTAACCTACTGGAACTGAGAAGGTAGGATATCAATTTGGCTTATTTCTCCACTTCTCTCTGAGGAGATCACCCATGTCCTGATATGTATATAGTCAAGATATAATTTATGCCTATAAAGAGAATCAGGACTATAAGCTGTGATCGTTGCTGTGAGGCGCAATGGTCGCCAATGTCGTAAGCTTCCCGGAAATCGGGGAAGGCACTAGGCTACTTGCTGCTACATCGGAAAACACAGGAAATAAGCAAGACAAACAAACCGAATACAAAGGAACTTGTACATATGATTATTTCTCCCAAACTCACGACATGAAACACACCCCTCCAGGGTTGAACCAGAGGGCCATGACATTGAATCTCAGTCGTGTCGTATCCTTCGCTCGTTTTGAATCCCCAATCTCTTCTTTCGCACTCCTAGTGGCTGGCACCACTATAACTTTTGTACGAAGAAGGCTGTTCACATCTAACTTGTGCTTTCCAGGTGGTCCTCGTCCTCATGCTCAACCTAATCATCATCGTCGGGCCTAAGGATCTTTGCCACATCGCTTGAGGATGGCATCTGAGAAAATTGACTATCTATCCCGAGGCTTACAGAGCCGTATTTGGCGTTGTCAGGTATGGCAACCTTGTCAATACTCGGGTGGTGGGAGTTGAGTATCTTTCTTAAAAGTGATGTGCCAGGGCCAAGTTCGAACAACTTAGCGTCATCGACCTCAACCAAGTCGTTGATATCGCTTTTGGCATTGAAGTTGTTGTCAATATCGCGTAGCTGATGCACCGAACCCGGTTCCATGAACTTGGTAAAAGCCACGGTCACGATGGTGAACATTTCGCGCGAGGCTAAAATCCCCTTCCTTTTTGCCGCGGCCTGGATATTTTCCTGCAATTCGAGAATCGACTTTTTGTCATTCTCAGTCACATGCGTTCCTAACAAGATGATGATCGTTGTAGGCGAGCTATCAACTCCTCGCTCGATCTCTCTCCTCCATGCTTCCAATTCCCTTCTAAACGTGAGGTTAACGTTGTTTATGGCTTTAGGCTGGTTCTTCGAATGTTTGATCGCCTCTTTGTTTGTTTTAAGAATTTCTTCCTTGGTAGTCCTGTTAAGGTTCAATCCTTTATGGTATCGTGCTCCAATGGACTGCGCTTTGTAGAGCAGCTCGGTGTGCTTTTCATCATTGTCTTTTTCTTTGAGATGTTGGCTGGCGGTGTCGATTGCAGAGCTCGGGTGCAAAGCCTGCTCGCTGCTCTGCGTTATTGATGTACCCTTGTCGGGATCTAGTCCTAGACCTTGCAGTGACGGGTCCCTTCGTATCATGTCCAGAGCGGAGTCCAAATCAGATGTAATCAGAAGCTGACGCAGAGATTCGGCTTTTGCGCGGTCCTGTTGCCCAAGTTCGTGGCTGTTGATGTTGTTGTATCTTGGCCATAAGAACTTCATGTCACACATCATGCCCTCCCCGATGAGAAATAAGAGGAGGGCGAGGAACTCCATGGCCCTTCTAGTTGTGGAACTGAGCTTGTGGTTGTCGTCCATCCAGATTCTGAACTTCCGGTTTGAACAGACCTGGAATGCATTGACGAGTACGCCGTCCTTCAAGTTGGCACCTTCTCTAATTGGAGTGAGAATGGGGGATTGACCGATGTCAGAATATCTAGGCGGATTTTGTTCTGCTTTGCTGGAGTGTGCTGCATATGTCAGGGATCGCCCAGATTGTCGGCCACCTTCATTGGCTTGGCCTCCATCAGTAGGAGTGCTGAGACCACAACCCATAATGACTGGAACTGAATTCAAACGACGTGGGAAGTAGATTGTGTGCTATCAAAGATAAACAAGTAAGACGATCAGTGGCATTGAGACTCTAGAACGTGGTCGTGATTAGATGACCTCAATCAGGCGGATCTCCCCTTGGTATTTATGCAACGCCAGGGTGAGAAAAGGAGAACATTAGGACAACAAAGTCAAAGCAGGCAAGAAAACGCCTTGTGACAAACGCGCACCTCTATCCTCCCTATGACACTTGTACTAGACATATCCACTGGGGAGCAATATTCCGTACTTGGAGGCAATTGGTTGGACTAGAACGGGAGCGGAGCGCAGTCACTAATCGAGGCTGCCTAGCCAGGCTTCGCACAAGGGCATGCAGACTTGGAATTACGACATAAGGGAGCAAATGGACTACTGTGCCTTGCTTAGTCGCGTCGCACGCTTGAAATAACCTACCATGATTAGTTGCAACCTATCTCCCTTTTTTGGGGCTGTGTGGCAGGGAACGCTTAAGCCCCGACGTAATACGGAATCCATCAGCCACCATGGTTGCCGTGCCCGTTGCTGCCTCCCTCCTGTTCTGTCTTGACTAAGACCGCTGCGACCTTAAGGTCGGCATTTCCAGTATGCATAATTGCTAATGCAGAGACCCAAGGGTATTTTGGCCACATATTGTCACCAGTGACAACAAGAGTACGGTAGAAAATCCAAGGGGGCTGAGAAATTACGTACTGCGACCATTGATGTCATTGCAAAAAGCGGCCGACATCAGGCCATGTTACGGTGATATTGTAGATTCAACCTTTAGAATCTCTATGCTGGTTCTTTCCTCTTTTCCCTTAAGGCGAGCAGGTGGCCGACCCCGCACTGGGCTAAAACACTACAGTAAATATCGACTGCTATTCAATGGTCATACAATTGAGGATGGCAAATTTTCTTATTCGAGAAAGAGCTCAATGAAGAATACAAAAGATTTTCCCCTCTATCTCCCTCCGGCCTTTCTATTGCAAATCCTTTTTGCTTCCTATTACATTCTTCACTTCAATCGAAACCCGCGAATTCCACTCTTGCCCCCTCCCCCCCATACGGTCGTAGGCTTCTTTGCCTCTGCCTCCGGCGTTATCATCGTAAGTTCTATGGTCTTCTTAGGATATTCTTCGCTTGGCGTAGAACTTGTGGATTTCGCTCTTGTCTCCTGTATCGGTGTCGTAAGTCTCTCCAGGACGCATGGTGGTTATTGTGTTAGTTACAGAAAGATATAGCCCATTTCCCCCTTCGTACAGTTCTCTGACCGCCGTACTCCCAGGAGTGACCGCTCCGGAGTTTCATATCTGGGCAACAAATATCGTGGGGAAAAAAACGGCTGTTGGGTGCGTTGAAACGTAGACAGTAAGCTGCAGGCTGAATTACGTACCGAGGTGTGGACAAAATCAATGAGATGTTGCCATACTATGTATTAATTTAACCAAACTGGACATTACATCTACAGTAAGGTGCGGGTCCAGCGTCAGCAATCCTTCATTGTACAGAGTATGTTTGTCGAAAATGCCCAAAAGTGGACTAACCGTGGCGCACGCACAGTCTACCCCCTTGTCACTAACAGCATCAAGATGGGTATTGATGATCAAAAGGGAACAGAAATTATGGTCGACGCCAGACATCTAAAAAATTGAAAACCAAAGCTAACTCTCCAGGAGGGAAGCGGCCAGAAGACAGTCGTAAGACGGGTCGTTAATGCCCGACGGCCGAGATCCCTAGATGCTATTATGGCTGGGAGATAGCAGAGTTGATTTCGGGTCTAGCTGTGCATGGTGCACACGCCACATTTAGTCCATTTTGGGGTATTCGTGATAGCGTTACAATGAAGGACTACTGACGGTGGACCTGCACCGTACTGTACAATAAGATTTCGCATAACAATCTGACAGCAGTCGGAAGCCAGATACGAACTGAATGTGCGAAATGACCCTATCGCTAGCCTGCACCGTCTCCTTTGTAGTTCGCTCTGCGTCACTGAAGGCCAAGCGCTCTAAATAGCCATATATCATATCTAGATAATCATTAATCTCCTAATCATAGAACATGCTATAGAATTCTCCCAAGACTTTTGTATTACTAATACATCATGTCCTCGGCATATTACTGCATAGACCCTGGCTTTAATATGCGTTTATCAACCGGTTCTGTAACTTCTTTGATGCAGTTAAGTACCATGATCCTGACTTTCAACACCAATAAGACAATTCCTACTATATTCATGATACTCTCCGTGCTTTAGGTTGGCGAAAGAATAGAAATAAGAGCATCAAATGACATTTCGTCAATTCACAGTGGCTTAAGATGCTCCTTCCTCCATCGAAGACCATCTGGTTGGTCTTCCTTGGCAAACCTCTTTATTTTGGCATGTCCAAAATCAACCTTCGGGCGACTAGCAATCTCAGCGTTGTGCTGAGCGATGCGCCTTTCTATACGCAGTGCAGCTTCCTCATCCATTTCATGGCGCTGGCGAAAATATCTACCCCGGTCTGAGGTGCCATAACGATGCTTGGAGTCGATGTACTTGTCAGGCAACTCCGCCTGACCATGGCGCGGCTTGCGTTGGCAAGTTTTCTCACGAAGGTCTCGGCTATTATGATGCTCATCAGAGTCGACAATCCGTGTGTTGGTGGTACTGCTCTTCGAATTGCCAACCCTGCTGCTGTTGTTTATACCCGGCCATCGACTTTCATTCGATGAGTCACTGTGTCGCCGGGCTGGCTGGTTGTTCTCAGGGTAGAATTTATGCTCCTCATAGGAACCCATCTTGCATCGGTAGCCACAACTGTTTTCTGTGCACTTCGTGTATTCGCGATGTCCCTCGCAGGATCCATCCCTGTAGATCCACATATAAACGACTTCTTTGCACATAGTATATGAGTTATGGGATTCTACGCGCTAACTGAGCGAGAGGAAATGATTTTGGGTGATGAACAGATGGTAAGGTCGGCTTCTTGGTTTGAAGAATCTGTTCAGGCTGTGAAGATGACTTGCTGCTAGGGTGAAGATGTTTGGCCAAACAGCAGCTCGATGAAACGGGAAGTCGAGCCAAATTGGAGTTGTGGAAGATGGATCCAGTGGTTTATTTTTACGCGAAGACTGGCCTGATAGAAGGGATTATATATAAATATGGACGATACGAGGTTACATCTTTATAGGCTTTAAGTGATACGTCCACTTTGATTGTGATTGTATAATCTCAATGAGGCTCTGCTTTAAGCTCGACAAGACATACCCACTTGTTAACATGGACATGGGTCTCAAGAGTTGGCCTGAGCCAAGTATTATGGGGAATGCTTCATGGTAGGGGTCCTAGTGAATTTTGCTTGCTGCCGATGAGGCGCTGCGGGCCACAATTGTATTTATTATAACGGGCCTGCCGAGGCAGCCTTGATTGTATGTTTACCGGGTCATGCCCAACTCATCCTTACTTGTTTTTGGTTGTTCAGTCAAGCATAGGTACACAATAGGTAGTTGAGGCGAGAGAATCTTCTTTGGTTACCAGGACATACGACGGCAGCCAGATCCTCAGCACCGATTCCATCCTCTTGCTTGACATGTAAGGAAACTGACTTGCATCTTGAGGCACTGGAGCATTTTTGTAGAGTGACTTGTCAGCTCCTCGATGTTCTGTCCTGAGCCGTTTTGTCCCGTAACAGCTTTCACGTTGCTTGTACATGGAATAATGTTTTGTCAATATGAGCTCAAGTATATCTTCTTTGTCCACGCGGCCGTTATGCGGAGCTGGATAAATGCACAAATCAATATAAGACCCGTGACCTGAATTTCTAATTCATATTTATGCACGCGCTGGTAGATATATTCAGGAAATCACGTAGAATCCATAGCAAGACGTGATTGAAGGTGAGTAGTTCTTGTGTCATTTCAAGGCTGAATAGTGCCTGAAAATGTCTCAAGAAGTAACCGTGCGATCTCGAGAACGGCCACGCGGGCCGCTTCCCTTTACAAAGCATTGGGCATTTGCAGCGTTCTACATAAGTAAAGTAAGTAAATTTTTCAGGCTTACTTACTTACTTACGAACGAAATCCTTCCTTACTTGCCATACCGAACTATTTACTTACTTTACTCACTTACTTGCAAGTAAAGTGGGTCCAGATACAATAGCCAATCATCGTAGAGCGTAATATCCCGATCCACCCTGGGCTTTGCCCAGGAAATCTTTCTGAGGCATTGCAATGCATCCGCAGTAACCCCGTGCAAGGCGTTCCTTTGTGAAGATATGGTGAGCTTTGCGGCACTGAGAACACGGTCATTTTTTCTGGGCATGGCTGAGATAGAAAGTAAGTCCATAGCCATATTGAACAACCGGAGGAACTGAGTCTTGCGGCCAAGTACACCATTGGAGCAATCACGACCCAAAACATTCATTAACTTACTGCCGTAAAACCACCAGGGCGTGATGGGCGGGGCCTGCAGTTTTGCCCCACTTACTTAGATCTTACTTACTTACTTGTTTCTTGGAGGCTTTACTTAC
>PVPY01000325.1:0-13627 GCA_002982035.1 Fusarium algeriense | reverse complement strand
AGTGTACGGGCCTGTGACTGTACGGACCTGTGCGCCTAGACGGCGCCGAGGCAGGGCTAAAACGTCCAGCGCCATACGAGTTAGGTCCGTGTGCGAGTGGTAACGCTCATTCCAGCACTGTATGGGGTCAAATTCCTCGTCATCAAGGCCGATAACGTCAGTGGTGATACTGCAACTTGATAAACTCCCTGTAGTGATCCGTTGACGGCAGTTCGGGGCCTGAATGAGGGTCGAGGTGGCGTAGTTTGAGACCCTTGTGGTTTCTCACTGAGGTAAACGATTTCTCTTTCGGTTCTGGGGCCTCAAAGACGCGAGTAGGAACTGGGGCGCTGTGGGCGAACTTGCCTTTGTATTCGTCAACCCAGAGCTCCTTACATAACAGCATGAAGAGGGAATCAACTCTCCGAACCCTCCTCAGTCGCAGCTGTTAGTTCCCAGGGCATCAGATGGCCCACAGAATCCTTAACATAGCAGACCATCAGACAGTGCATGTCGAGGCAAACGGTTTGTCAGATGGGTTTACGCTCTTCCAAATAGAGCTAGCGTGATTGTCGAAAGGGTGGGAAGCCCTCTCACTGTTAGAGGCCTTCCCCAAGACTGGCCAATGAAAACGATTGAGTGGACAAGGTTGGATCCTAAGTCGACGACTCGGTACTCTTTCCCCGCTCAAGGGCAGAGTTACTCGGGCCCAAGTGAACGAGAAAATATTTAAGCGCAATTAATTCTTCAGAGTTCCAAGTAACAAAAGGTCCTGCAAACAATACGCGACAGAGCTGGAAAGGATAGCAATGGTGCTGAGGAACGGACCCAAGGCTGTCGTGACCGCCTTGGAGTCTTATGCCACTCAAAGGGATATCTGGTACCCAGTTTTGGGGATCTGATGTGGTTTTTCCTCTACGTACCTTCGTGATGATGATGGGGCGTTTCATGCGGGGCGGGGTACGTCGAGGAGCTCGTGGCACAATGTGATTCGCCTTGGATATACTTTGGGGGCGAATGTGGCGAGAATGATGCAAATGTGATGACCCCAGGGCTGGAGGGGCGATATTTAAGGTAGGCCGAAGGATGAAAATGCGAATTTCTCTTGACAGTTAGCATAACTTATTCATAATATCAAACGTTTCATCTAATTTTATTAACAACCATGCATACTCTGTTCTCTCGGCGACACCGAAAGAGTTCACCTTACGACAGTTATCCAGATTCTTCGGATGACGAAGCCTATTGCAGCGAAGACGGAGACAGGCCAAGAACCAGATCTCTAAGTCGCCAAAGTTCTGACCTGGAGGATCCAGCCCGATGTAGTCGCTCCAGGACTCCTCATTCCGAGAAGAGGCGTGCTCAGTCCGTCGATCGACAACATTACTACCATCGCCGCAGCCGCCCAGTGTCACCCAGCCGAGCCCGTCATCACGGTAGAAAGAGACGCGACGAAAGCGAGCCGGAGTCCCAAGCTTCCCAACGCAAGCTAGAACATGCCATCAACGCAGCCATCGACGCCGCTGCCGTGGAGGTATTCCGTCTAAGAAAAGAGCATGGTAAGTGGATTGGAGCCAAGGGAACGAGAGTCGCAACAGCAGCGGTGGGTGCAGCGGTGCTAGACGCGATGCATGATGGATATGCACATAGACATAGCAAGTGGACTTTGGCAAAGTCAACGCTCGGGGGTCTTGTTGCCAATAGGTTGTTGAATGGGCCTCGACACGATCTTAGATATCGTCAATAGTGATGAGATGCGCATAAGGGGCATGAGGCTTGGATTGGAAGGAATAATTCGTTAAAGGAAAGAAGTGGTCAAAAGTTGATCAATATGGCGAATATACGTTCGACTCGGCGATGACGGCACTAGCTTGGGAGAATACTGGCTCTGCAATATTTGTATGCAGAAAGGCCAAACCAGCCTCTATGCCACCCCGAACGGTCAGACAAGCACGTCGAAAGGGCACCTCCAGAATGCCCATGGTATGTTGATTGGCTCTGCGTACGAACGCGCCGAACCAGATGACTCAGTACCTCCCTATCGCTGCCAGAAGACCCTACAGGCAGACGCGTATTGTGATATCACGCGCTAAAGTGATATTCGTATTCATATTCACATGTTCGCAAAGGTGTGCTAGAATGTCACCCTAGCACTTTAGCACGAGTGATATCACCATAGCACTTTAGCACCTATGCTGTCAGACATCCGCAAATCAATCAAAATTAACATCAGAGTCTTCATCGCCGCCACTATCAAAACCCGTATCAGTAATTACACCCTTACCACCATGAACAGCCTTCTGGATATACCTTTCATGCAGCCAGTTACCTATACATTCAACCTTCTCAAGATTGTTGAGACGGTATGACTAAGATGGTCCGATCTGCTGGTGGCTGGGATGTGGATACTATGTAAGGAGCTGTGCTCCTCTCAGACACATGTAACTTAGAACTAACAACAACACAATCAACCCATTTTTGCTTTAACATCTTTCAGTCTCCCAGTTGTCGCGCGGTGTCTCGGACTTTGCTCGTGTGTCTCACCACTCGATTCGGCCGCTTTGGCGTCAAAAACTGGCGTCGTCCTGCTCCACCACGACCTCGGCCCCAACTGAATCCGCCATGACAGTTGGATAACCAACCTCCTGGATTAGCAACGCATCCACAACGCTCCATACCCCACATCAAAGGCGTGGAGAGGCGGCTAATTGCGGACATGGACGCCGAGATAACGGGTGAATCCGCATTTACGACTGGCAACTGCCATACTACTGGCGATTAGAGGAAGTCGATAGGTAACTAGTGCTCCTCCTTTGGCACGACCTCCTTGACACATAAAGTCAAATCGTGCCAGCCTATTCTTACCTCTTTCCCTCACTTTCCTTGCACTTTCCACTTCCAATACGGTAGAGTGCTTGCGATTGACCTGGCGTAGCTGCACGTCCCATTACTCGGCCATCCTATTGGGCTCACAAGCTGCGCCAAGCTACAGGGATCCTTTTCAGCTGCTGACGCCTCTCCTCCCCGCAAAAGAAATCCCGCAAAGATGTTGCTGCTCAAGTTGTCAGTCGTCACACTCCATCATCATTCCGACTTCATCCATCGGAGCAGCAGCCAGCGCTAATACCGTCCTATCGCACAACAAGGACAGGGCGCCCTCTCTTGAAGTTGGCGCCTATCTTGTTTGAGAGAGTCAAATCCAAGATCGAATCCAAAGCCAGAAGGTCACGGCAGTCTGCTCCTGGAGAACTTGCCTCGATCAGACCACTTCCGCGGGGACCTGTCAGCTCCTTGTCTCCTCACTGGCCCTTGAAATTCTCTCCAATCACCAAGGCTGTCACCTAGTTGTCGATGTGGGTGAGCCACCGACACCGGCCTGGATGAGCCTGTTCCATCAACATGTATTGTCTCATGCCAGCGCTTCAGGGACTAAAGACGGCGCTTGCAGGGCGCCCGCTACATCCGCACCCGGATGCGCATTTAGATTTTATTACGTTTTCTGTAATAACCTAACTATCCATTTATACTAAATTATAAAAACTCTATATGAAATACGTGTTGACATAATAAGTATGCTTATAGTTTTATTTGTTTTGGAATAATTCTTTTGAATTTTATTTTAATTATTTAAAATGGAATGAGGATAATGGCGCACCCAAGTGCAGCAATTTGACGAATAATGACTAAGCATAGGTTTCAATGGCTTATAACTACTTAATCTTTTAATATATAGTAATAAAAGTAAGTTATATATATAAATATAGTATGATAAGTATTATTGAAAATTTTCTATAATTTTTAACCAAGTTCTATTAGTTTTGTGGAATTTAAAACGTAAAAAATCGAAATGCGCATCCGGGTGCGGATGTAGCGGGCGCCCGTTTGCAGGCTTCAGGGCTCTAGGAGACGCCGCCAATACACTACTCTGCGCTAGGCAGGCAGCTAGCCAAACCGGCTATCGCGGCTCTGAGGCTGAAGAGCTGGGCACCTCAGCAAGCAAGGTCATCAACAAGCTCACCTCCATTCATTCTTTCCGCTGTCCATATTGTCCGAAACATAATTTATGATAAGCAACGACTGGATCCATGGCGCGCGGCATCGAAATCGAACGAGCCCTACGTCGCGGTGTGTGGTGCTGGGGCTTCTTCTGTCTCCTGTCGTCAGCAAAATCATGGATTTGGATACCCGCCGGTAGCATGACCATGGTCGGCCTCTTCGTGCTGCCTTTATTCTTCCTCCTTGCGCGATCATCAAAGTCAGCAACCGGGTTGGCTGGACGTGGAGTTGCCTCAGGCCTGCTGCTCGGTGCTCTGTCGTCTAGCTACGGGTTCATCATATACGGAGTCACCAGGCTCGTCCTGCGTCGCTGGGGCCCGTTGCTGGTATTCGCTATTGTCTGCGGCTTGGTGGAAATGTATTCTCTCTCCATTTACCTGCTCGACAGGCTCCAGGTCAACTCGCGAGTGATGTTTGGCGTCATGCAGAAGATCGAGGGCCTCAGCACCCGTCTCCGTGGCTACATTTCCGCCGCGTCCCAGGTGCAGAATCCTTTCGTAAGGATATCGATGATTCTGGTTTGCGGCACCACCTTTGCGCTCTTATTATCCTCATTGCTCATTTTGAGCACGCTAGGCGATTTTCGTCGCACAGCTTTGCCCCGGATCAGGCTTCGAGTGAGGGAATATTGGTTGAAGCTGCGAAAACAGACGTTTGGTCTGCTATGGAAGGAAAGCTGTCCTAAGTATCAGCACCTGCCCATTGAACCCAATCCGGACGGAAAGACGCCGAGGATCCGATTGCTTCGCCTGTTGTCGAGACGGCCGTTCGGGCGCACTCGATGCCAACTGATCGATGCCGACTTGAAAGACGACGTGGGATACCAGGCGATATCATACACCTGGGGAGAAGCTAACCGGACAGATGCCATTTACATCGACGGGAAGGTTCTCAACGTGACCCCAACTGTGTCGACTGTTCTCTACCACCTAAGCTCCTACTGGAGCTCTCAACTCGTCTGGATCGATTCGATCTGTATCGATCAGGACGATGACGGCGATAAGGACTCCCAAATACGGCTCATGCGGGAGGTCTACCGCAAGGCAGACAAGGTGGTCGTATGGCTTGACAATGTCCAGGAACCCTGGAAGATCCAGGCCATGCTGGCTGGCATCTGGCACGAGTACATGTACGGCTCAACCGAGTCCTGCGTGGAGATGATCAGGACATACTCTGAGGAATGGGCCGAGGCAGGCTGGATGCACCTCATGAATATGTTCGCCCACCCTTGGTTCTCGCGCGTCTGGGTCGTGCAGGAGATCGTCATGGCCTCGTCGGCCACGGTCCTCGCGTCCGGAGAGCCGCTCGTCTGGGACCACATCGCCACCGTTGCGCACATGCTGTTTTCGCTGCCATTCAATCTGGCCATGCAACAAAGCGGCGCGCCTGGCGTCGAGGACGACAGCATCCGCGGCCTCCGCCACGCGAACTTGATGGGGACACTCCGCAACGAGCATGATGTCTGTCATCGCAGGCTGGCTATGCTGCTAGGAGCCTTCTCAGGCTTTGAGTCGACCAAGGATGTTGACCGATTATACGGCCTGCTGGGTCTTCTCGAGCCAGATTTTGCGGCCCAAGAATGGCTGCGGCCGAATTCAAGCAAGCCCCCGGAGCATCTGTACACGGACATCGCGCGGAATCTCATACCCACCGATTGCAACGACATCTTGTCATTTGCCGGGGTCGGGTACGAACTGAAAGTGCCGAATCTCCCCTCGTGGGCTCCGGACTGGTCAAGCTTGGGTGCCCGATATTCGCGTCCACACCATCTGTTCAAGATGCAGCACGTGGCGCGGTATTCAGCCTCCGCCGGCTCCCTTCTTGACGTCTCGTTTTCCACAAAGCCAGCTCCAATCGGGGGGGGCCAGGCGTCCTACTCGCCGCTAGGATCGCAGCAGCTGATGACGCCGATTATGACCATTCGGGGGCACTGCTTCGACGAGATCTGCCACGTGGGGCCCATCCTCAAGTACGGCGCGCACAACCGAGGCGAAGGCGGTCCGCTGGGCGAGATATTCGAAGTCTATGTCTCACACATGCGCGCCCGCAAGCTGGCCATGCAGCAAGCCCGACAGCCGTACCCGACAGGCCAGCCGCTCCACGAGGTCTTTTGGCGGTGTCTCCTCGGTGACATGCAATTTGAGCGCCCGGCGCCGTCCGAGGTGGGCCTGGCCTGCCAGTGCTGGGAGCGTCTCATGGCGCGGGCCGTCCGGCAGCTGGCTCAGGAGCAGGGAGGGCAGTTTGACATCCAGCAGCTGGAGGAGCTGGATATCGAGACGAACAACATACCTTCCGTGGAGGAGATCTTTGCACCGGGGCGACTGGAGGATGCTGTACGTATGTCTTTGACTTGGAATAGCGCCAGGCTCTGCTGCGTTGGTCGCTCTTTCTGCGTCACTCGCAACGGGTACATGGTGTTAGTTCCGCCCAAGACTGCAGTTGGCGACTTGGTGTGTGCTTTCTATGGACTGGAGATCCCATTCATCATTCGGCCGCGGCCTGGCGAAGGAGGTGGGGAAAATCGCTCAGTTAGTCTTATCGGAGAAGCATATGTGCACGGGATGATGGACGGCGAGGCTATGGATATTCCATCTACAGTGGCTGAGTATTTCGATGTAATATAATTAAAGGTCAATTATAAATAAATAAGTGAAATTTATTACACCCGGGAGGAATAACCTCATACCATGCAGTACCCACCTACCGGTAGTACCCACCAACCGGTAAGCAAAAAAAATATTTCCCCATACAAAATGCCCAATTTCATTTACACAATACTTTGTCAAAAGAAAAGATATTTTCATGAGAGAATTCCTGTTGTCTTAGTAATTGCATGGAATTGAATATTATAACATTGCTTCTTCAGTGACGCATGCGGAATGGTCGCACGGCACTAATGTGAAATGTCTCAAAATGCCCCCCTCGTCAACCAGCCTCCCTGAAGCTTCATGCAGAATTTTCGCTTTCCCATCTTTCCTTCATCACTTCTAACATGCCTCAATTATCTTATACGGAGGAGAATGTTATCCAGGCGATGCTGGATGTCACAGATAATCAGCGCTCATCATATGTCAACTCAATCAATCAATCACCCCAATCAAATTAATCAAATCGTCGAATTCTTCCTTTCAATTAAATCAAATCATACATTTCTAAAGTTAAAATAATTAACATATTACATATGCATTATGTGATTGTCTAATCTCGAGGGAAAATCTAGATCTTCCCGAGCCACTACCCTATACTAGATAGTCGCAGATAGGAGTCTACTCTCAAATAGCGGGGGGATTAGCGGTAAAGCTAAGTATCTGCTATCGTGATCTAACGCATGACCCTATCGCGCGTATGCAATGTGGAACGCGTTTTCCAACCATATCGCGCCATCAAAATAATCCCTTCTATACGTAGTTTTTATTCCATTTCACCAATAGGATGTCGAACTCGCCACTCTCCCCGTCGCCAGCTGGCTTTCCGCCAATAACATTGACACCTTGCCCTATACCTCCTTCTTCCGTCTTCTTACAATTGTCTCAGCCTAAAACGGTCGCCAAGCAGTTAGAAGAAGCAGCCGTTAGAGCTTTACCTCCCAACCCGACCATTAAGAATCTGCCTAAGATTACCTAGAAGAACCGTCGCTTCGTCTAGGAGGATTTATTAGCTCGAAAAGGTGCAAAGGGTAGGAAGGCTGGATTAGATCGCACGGGACCTTCCTAGTCGAGCTGAACTATTAGGATCTACCGATAGGTCACGTTTGGTGCTGCAATCGATGTAATATGAGAGGCGCAGTGGAGTTCTTTTCGGTGTAAGCTATGTCTTCCGCAGCAGACCATCTTCGAAAGTCTGTACTTATCCCCTTCAATCTCATTAATAAGATATCTAGCAGCTGATAGACCTGCGTAGAGCTTACCGGATCACCCTAGCTAGCTAGTCTAGCGAGTTAAGTCCTGGTGATGAAGGTGTCATTGATATTTATTCTAGTGCAATACCGAAAAGGCGCCGGCTAAAACAGAGCGCCATACCAAAGGCGAAAATAAAAGCCATCTAAGAACTAAGCGTCGGCTTCGTTATTAATAGCAATATGCCATTCACCATCTTTAAGCATAGCTTTCTTCAGAAAATCTTTAACTATTTTGACAGTAGTTTAGTACTCTAGATAGCGTAGAGTGGTAGTTCTGTTACTAGAGAGATATATTAACTCTTTAAAGCGAAGTAGGATACTATTAAAGTAAAGCTCTGCAACGCTTTGATAGCGATATACATTAGCTTCGACCTCTAGACGTCACTAAATCGCTTTACAATCATAGCTGTATTTACGCACTTTATAGATTAACTGGGTCATTAGCAATCCCGTCTGCTGGCTTTGCGTTGTCAATTTAGTGCTTATAGTGGCGAGAACCTCGCCGGTTCTCTGATCAACATCATCTACGAATGGGAGATTGAGGGGCGCGTTGGCTGTGCCATCTCTAACAATATGCGGCAAATGATACTTGCCTGTACTATATGTACCAGCGGCTCGATCCATCGATGAGACCTGTTGATATTAAAGCCCGCCGGATGCGATGCTATAGGCACACGCTTAATCTCGTCGCGCGTGCCTTTCTCTTTGGCAAAGACGCCGAGTCATTCGAGCTGGAGTCTGACATCAACGGCATGCGCGGTCTTGTTGAGCAGGACCTGGATCATTGGCGCACGAAGGGACCCATTGGGAAGCTCCGCAACATTGTCAAGTTTATCCGTTCATCGCCGCAGCAGAGCGAACAGTTCAAGCGAGTTGCCTGGGAGCAGGATCACGAGGAATACCGGCTCTGCGAGGAATCCACGGCCGAGCTCGAGGTTGTCATAAACAACGAAACGCAGTAGAACTCCACTTACATAATGATTGAGAGGGCTTTGCGAAAGCAGACAGATATCAGAGCATTTATCTTTACAACTTAAGAAGAGGAAGACGGGGCAAGACGGATCCCGGCGGAGGATATATTGTCTAGCGAAGACTGGCGGGTTCTTAGCGAAGTTAATGAGATTCTTAAACCCATATACCTTCAGACAATGCAGACGCAAGGGTAGGGTAAAGGTGATAGCTATAGACGCCTGTAGGAGGTGCTAATAGGAATGGAATATCTATTGGAGCATTTTGAGGACTGGAAGGTCTTCTATAGTGAGGTTATAGAGGAGACGATAGGAGAAACTTAAGTAGATGCTATAGAGTGGATTGCAACGGCATTAGTAAATTTCCGAGAGTCTAACAGTCGGCCAAGCCGCATTTGCCGTCTCCCTGCCTGCTTTAAGGAGGATGAGGTTTACGCGCTACTACAGTAGAGTTAACCTCTAAGATTCGTAGAATCTGCCTTACCGTTGCATTTTCGGGCTGATTATTCTACGGCGGAGAAACGATCAGCGTCCGAGACATCGCAAAAGAGCACATTACTAGCAGACTATCGAGCCTACATCCAGGCATCAATTAACAACAGGTGGAAGAAGCTGAATGAGTATTATGACAAACTCGGAGAATCTCCCTTATTTGCGGTAGTAATTATTCTTCACCTGAGGTTTGGGATCAGCTGGTTAGAGGCGACTTAGGTGTCTGAGGAGTAACTCGCTTAGGTTCGTAATGCTAAGGCTAGAATTAAGGATTACTTCACCCATTGGTACGATGCGAACCAGGGACTGTATGAGGAAATAATGAAGTACGACGCAGCGCTAAGGACGATAGGTCAAGAGGATGATTAGTACACTCAGTGGATTAATAGCAAGATAAAGAAAGCGTTTGCGACGGGTGGCAGTGTCGGCGAGCTCGAAAGGTACCTCCGTCTCGAGCTACAGGATACGCAGGATGCTATCGAATGGTAGAGAGACCACAGGGCTTCGTTTCCTTCACTAAGCAGCTTTGCCCTAGATGTCTTTGCTATTCTAGCGATGGCGAGCGATTGTGAGAGACAATTCAGCCTAGCGAAGCTGACGTTGACTTCTTAGAGGCTCTCGATGGGCGCAGATACATTGGAACATGTTCAATGCCTCAAGAACTGGGTCAGGCAGGGCGGAGTAAGGTTAGGTAGTTAGGTGGGTAGCTGAGTGTTGGTGTACACGAGGGGGATGACTTCGGGTAGGGGTCTCCAGTCACGGAATTGAAAAGGGTATCAATCAAATCAAACAAATCAACTTTGAGCTCGAGGGCTGTCAATCAAATCAACTTCGGGGCCAAAGTTGATTTGATTGACATATGATGAGCGCTGCTTGTACTCAACATCTGGATAGAGTTCATGATGGCGGGGTTGGCTTTGGTAACCGATGAGCCTCGGCCCGGAAGTTGATCGGAGCTGACAATACCGTGGCTCCGATAGGTCCTCGCAATGCTTGCGTCAAATGGCATCAGTTTGAGCAATGTCTGTGATTAAAGCTTATTATCCAATGACTACAGCGATTCAATGAACAGTCTTACTATTCAATTCCAATTTTACTGCTTTGCGGCGCATGTGTTGATGCTCCTGTCCCAATTGAAGCACTCTCGGATCCAATACCGCCCGCCGGCCCCACCACCGGCAGAACCCCCCCAGCATTCCGATCATGTGAAGTGCCATTCCGATGCGGTTGAACTTAAGTCTAGAGATGAATGACAATTTATTATCCCATGCTGGATCTCATGATTAATCGATAAGATTTAAGTTGCTTTACAGTCGCAGCTCTGTAAAGCTTTCACCCAGTAGACCCTCACTATTCGAATGACCCATAACAAATGTACCTAGAAATCCTAGCTATTAAACTCCTTTTTACTCACTCTCGATATATTGACCAATCATACCATTATTGCCTCTGTATTTATAGATATTTCTTTTGTAACCGTTATATCGTACCGCTGCGCATACACCAGCCCTTCTTGGCTACTACTTAGGTTCCCAACCGAAACACTTGCTTCAGCCACGGGATATAAGTAAAGCTCAATGGGGCCACTCTTAATAGTACGACTGCAACTCTTATTATTGCAAGTTTTCATTCGGGAGTTTTCGATATAGTATTCTCTTCGTAAACGGGATTGCAGCTTGGCTAATCGGTATAGACCTGGGCCGGTGACTATAATGACAGCTACAGCCAGACGTTTAGTGACTAAAAGTTCGGAGAAAGAGACTGAGATTACCAATCGCTACTTTAATAGTCCCCCATAGCGCAAGCCAAGGCACGGTCGAAAGAAAATCCACAGTAGGACATCCTCGATTTTATCCGATCTGAGTTACCCTAATTGTAGATGCAATAATACAGACCCAGCCGAGACCAAACAGAGCTGCAATGCTGCACTTTCGAGATAATGGCATCTGAAGTGTGACGATCAAGCGTAGAGGAAGAAGCATAACTCAACAATGTTAGCTGTTATGCATCCATCGTTTAGGGAGACTTACTTAACAGGTCTGTGAGAACGTCGGTTGCATATGGAAACCACATGCTAACAGTACCTGCTTTAACATCGCGCGGCATCGCGCACTTCCCAACAGCAAACCAAGCCTCCATGCTAGAGCAGGCAAGGAGGAGCGAGATAACATTGCCAATCAATATCTACACATAGATAATGTTAAGTTAGCTCATCAATTAACATAAAGGCAACTAGCCACTTACCAATACACAAAACCCTACCAAAGCATACCATAGCTTTATATAAAATGGGAGATAGGCTAGTAGATTCTTATACATCCAGAGCAACAAGAACTTGGCCGACCAGAGACAGAACCATAGGCATAATGAGACTATAAAGAGGCCCTTCTGAATAAATAACGCATCTTCATAAGATGTTGCATAAGGTTCGATAATTCCTTCTTTAAGATCCGCCACTCGAAAGAATGCTAGAATAATATAGAGGTAGAGGATATCGAGCACAAGAAAGAAGATATAGCAGGAAGCTAGCCAGGCATCTTCAACTCAGATGCATTTATGGTATCTGACTGCGAGATAGAGTCAAAAGGCAGCTGCTATTAAGGCGACAACAATCAATGCGATACCAGTATTCCGAATCGAAGCTTCTAATACAGGTGTTTTCGCCATGGTGATAGTTGGTGAGGAGTAAGAGAGTGCATGATAGAACAGGTCCCCTTAGTAGCCTAGGTGATGAAATTGACGCTATTATATATACATGATAGAAAACAAGCTGGCGCAAGACGAATGAAGGCCTGGAACTGATTCCAGAACGCCAACAAACACTCTTGCTGGTCCATTGTATCAAAATACGTCAATCAAGCAAGCCAAGCAAGCCAAGCAAGCAAGCCAAGCAAGCCAAGCAAGCCAAGTTATCTCGTTGTGCTTAACGAATCTGCTTCCTCGCCAATCAAACGGCAACAGATTGACCCCGCGACTAGGACATGGCACCACCAGTCATCAACTCGCTAACGGGCTTGGCAAGCAGCACAATAAAGTTTACGCCTCGATTCCGAACCCCCCTATGTGGTAATTACCCCCATTTAATATACAAAGTGGCTAAAACCGAGGGTTCAGGGTCCGGTTTGCTTCCCCATTAGTATACAGAGGCACACATCAAAAGTTTTATCCAGAAGCTAAACGCCTCTACGCCACGTGGCTGCATCAAAGCCACTTTTTTCCTACCAATACACTACAGGGAAGAATAAGAGACAATATCCATTGTTTCCTCATTAGGAATCCAGGCTTATACAGTTAGATACAGATCCTTATCATCCATACTGTGCTTGGTTATCTACGAATCATTTACAAGTCTTCATCAAGATAATCCTTTCCCATTCGTCAACCTAGGCTAGCCCTGTAAAACCCTTGGTGCAGGAACCGGCGGTACAGAAATCCCGGAATATGGTCAACACATTTCCCCTTATATCTCTTCTCTGCCACGTCTCAAGTCCTTGCTGCTTGGGGGAAAGAGACTATAAATGATAGCCCTCCCGGTCTAAGAGAGGTCTACTACGTTATCACTACCAAGCTTGACCACAATATCCTGACTTTTGCGAGGGACTACTTCTATACAACCGTTTACAATATCTCTAATATACCTGAAATTCTTCCTGTCTTCGTTGTTCAGGGTATCACTACTCCCCAACTCAAGCAGATGCAGAAGGACGGAGGAAATGTCCTCGGTATTAGTGCCGATAGGGGCCCTTTATTCATCTTACAGCTATGTGCCATGTGGAGAAACAAGTCTAATAATAACGCTGTCTAGGGGAGGTAAGAAAACTCAAGACCTTAATCCTAGATGACAAAAAGACTCAAGTAAGCTTAGTATAAGCTTAGAAGACTCTTAGGCTAGATTATTTTGTCAGCCTGGCTTTAAGGTCTGAGGTCTTCTTGCTCCCCGAGGGCTGTATACAGCTGGATGTCTGATATCTTTGAGGTCACCAAGGAGGCTAAGGCACGTGGTGTCAACATTCTTTAAAAATCTAAACTAAGCCTAAAATAGCTATAATTCTAATAGCCTATATATAAGTCTTAAAGTAAGCTATATGATCTTTTTAAAAATGTCTAAGAAAATCCTATATAGATATAAACTTTAAAATCTATTTATACTGTAAAATACACTGTATAATTAAGCTTTTCTCTATAAAGAAAATTATTTAAAAATCTAAGAAACATATATAATATAGCTATTACT